>PVIJ01008502.1:0-73735 GCA_004024925.1 Scalopus aquaticus
GCCAATGTCAGGGACCGGGCTGGCCACCCTCCCTCCCCAAGCCCCGGCTCAGCGTCTAAGCTCTGCAGCGGAGCGCGGAAGGCCAACGAAAGAGGCCACCATGAGCTGCCTGGGGTGAGTTAGGGGCCTGCCCCTTGCTGGGAAAATTCAGAGAGGAAAAAAAGTTGATTCTAGAACCGAACTGGTGGTGGAGATGCGCTGCTGCTGAGGGGTCCCTGGGCGAGTGTCCATGGGCAGCCCCACTGCTCCCCTCCCCACAGGGCTGAGCCGGGCCAGGCGGCTGGGTTATCCTCTGAGAAGTTGGCTCGCTGCGGACTCAGGGGAGGCCCTCTCGGTCCCCTTGTCTCCATGGGGGCTGCCCCGGCTTCTGTCAGTCTCCTGCCGGGGCCAGCGTCTGTCTGCCTCCTGGGACAGCCCCCGTCCCTGCTTTTCCTTCAGCGTCTGGTCCCGCAAGCGACTGACAGCCTTGGCAGCTGGTCAGCAAGATTCTGATTGGGGGTGGCGCCCCCTTGGCCGCGCTGGATTTTTGCCTGGAAAGCGGGAACCCTGGACACCTGGGGATGCCTCTCCCGGCAGCAATCCCCGGCGGCGCTGCTGGGGAGGATGAAACAGCAGCCTCTGTTGTCAGCTTGTGTCAAGTGCGACAGGAAAATTGGGGAGGCTGTTGGAGGAGGGAGTGGCGCCCAGCTGGGCTCTGCGGGGAGAGGGGTACCCTAGCAGCATGGCTTCAGCCACCCTCACTCCCTCCGCTCCATCCCCTTCCCCACCCCCACCCCGGGCATGTGGCCCAGGTGCTGGTTGCCAGGGATTCAGTGGTGATCCTCAGGTAGCACCTTCTAGAGAGCTTAGAGGGGTCTGTGATTTCAAGAGCTGAGGGGCACCCCAGGGTTAACTCAGCATGGGACAATCAGGGCAGGCCCCCCTGAGGAGGCCAGCAGGTGCCTGTGCTGTGGTTTGGTGGCCTGTGGGGTGGAGGGTAGGGAGACAGTCCCCCAAAAAGTTCATCAGGGCCACACCTCTAACCACAGAGGTGGGCCCCCTCTGTGGTGTGACACCCCCACAGACGTGTCAAGGCAAGGGGCTTGGATTCCCAAGGACCCCAATAGTGCCAGACCCGGAATCACCCTGCATGGGGTGCAGGCCATGAAGACCTACAGCTGTGACCCTGGGGACGCCCCTCCCATTCAGGAGGGACAGTGTATAGGAGAGGTTGCGCAGCCAAAGGGTAGATGAAGGGGCTGAAGGGGTGGGGGTGGGGGGGGAGGGGTGGGGGCTGTGCTCAGCAGAGGCTGGGAGCTGCCACTCATGACATGGTTTCTGGGGAAGGCTTGGGGGACACGGGAAGGCGCTCCTGAAGCTGCACCATCCAGCACAGTAGCCACTGACTCTTTTAAGTTAAATATTAAAAATTAAAATAACTGATTAAATTATAGATTAGCTATTAATCACTAGACAGATTAAATTAATAAAATCTATAAATTAAAATTTAACGTTCCATTTCCCAGCCCCACTCGCCACACTTCAAGTGCTCGGTAGCCACAAATGACTAGCAGCTACCACACGGGACAGAGTGCACATAGACCATGGCCAGCATCATGGAAGGTTCTCGTGAACAGTGCTGAGGGGGAGATTTGGGTCAGTGGCAGCAAAGTGAGCTAAGAGTCTCATCCTCCTTTATAGCAGCAGGTGATCCTGGGCTCAGAGCCTAATGTGGGTCTGTCCCCAAAGGGATCCCAGTTTGATGAAGTGATAAAATTACCTTCTAATTAGAACAGTTCAGAAAGTGTGACGTGGTCAGGAGGAACAGAAAAGCTAGCCAGCTCTGGGGTAGGCTAATGCTTCAGGAAATGTACATGGATAGGGGAGGTGGAGGCAGTGGAGGCAAGGGGGTGGTGGGGAGCTGGAATCTGGAATCCCCACAGACCTAGCTCAAACCTTAAGTCTACTCATCGGCTGTGCAACCTGGAGCAGATTAGTGACCCCTGCCGTTCATCTGTAAGATGGGCTGGTCAGCCCTACGTGTTCACGCAGGGTTCTTGGTAGGAAACCACATCAATGCACTCTGCCAACCGCGAGCAGTAGAGAGACTAGTTGAGAATCTGGAAGTAGGGTGTGAGGGAACATCTGTACCCCCTTCACCCTCTTCTGCTTTAATGACAAGTGTCAGGAACACCGTAACATACAGTTATTGGGAGAATTTCATGAAACTCTAAGTGAAAGTGATAGGCATATAGTATGTGCTCACTTAGTGTGGGTTTCTCTTAAGGGGAATCTCTTTCTCCTGAGAGAGGTTTCTCCACCATGGCACTGTTGACAATTCTCTGTTGCTGGGAGCCAGCCTGTACTTTATAGGCTGTTTGGCAGCATCCCTGGCCTCCACCCACTGGTCCAGTCAGTCATTTTGTGATAACCAAAACTGTCTCCAGAAGGTGCCACATGTTTCTGATGGGAAAACTTGTCCCCGTTGAGAACTAGTGTTTTGGAGTGATCTGCCTTTGGTAGCACCCCCTGGATGAGGCAGGCACTTGGGGAAGGCCAGCTGTTGCCTGGCCCCTGCTGTCTTAGGTCCTCTGGCCAGAGGCACCAGCTGCACATCTTCTCCGGTGTCTTCACTGTGCTGGGCAGGCCCGGCCCAGGCAGGGTGCACACTACTGACTGTGTCTGGATTTCTGCCTGAGCATCTGCTCAGTGGTCACACCTCCCCCGGCCATAGCATGACGGACAGTCTTCGAGGCTGGGCTGTTGCAGCTGGTACAAAGTAACTAGAAATGGCTCTAGCAGGATGGGAAGGCTGTGGCCCTGAGATGTCAGGGAGCTGTGCTCTTTGTGAGAGTTTTCGGATATTTCTCTCCTTGGCAGTTCTAAGGACAAAGCCTGACGAGGACGCTTCATGAGTGCTGGCTCTGGCTTCCTGATGCTGCCAAGGAGAAATGTAGCCTGGCTGATCACGGCAGGGGTGGTGAGCGTTGGGAGCTGGCAGGAATGCAATAAGAGTGGGATGCTGAGGTGTACTGGGGAGCACAGTCTGGACACAGTATCGGTACCAAAGACCATCAGGAAGTCTACAGGGTCCTCCCCATGATGGGCTGTAGGAAGCCCCAGGGAGCACCATGCAAACTGTTCCTCCCAATGACTGAGACAGAGGTCAAGTGCCCAGGGTTTCCTGCCTCTGCTTGCCCTTCCAGCCTGTCCTCCCAGTGAGGAGAGAGCCTTCTGCTAGTGTCCTTCATTTAGAGTGCCCCCAGGACCCCCTCCCCAAGCTGGCTCCCTGACACCTACTGCCCCTTTCAGCCAGGACTCAGATCCTTGAGAAATTACAGTGTGGTGGGGTCCTTGGCAGTGGGGGGTGGGGTGGGGTGTCTGCTTCTGCTCCGACTTTCAGGGAGTGGCAGACAGGGGCCAGGGGAAGAGTGCAGACCTTTCCTATTATCTCCCTCTCCTGCCCATAGCTGTCCCTCCCCTCTACTCTCCCTGTAGGACATTCTGTTTGGGGGGTAAACCCTGGCTCCTCCCTCCCTGCTCCCACGCACATGGGAATTGCCAAGACTGGCAGCCTCTCCTTCTGTCCACTCATTCACCAGGTCTCATAAACTTGACTTCCTCTGTGTTTTTAGAATCAGGTCACTTGTCCCATTCCAACCGGCCCTTCAGAGTGTCACCCTTCCCCTGGTGCACCAAAACCTCTGGGGTCCTGTCCACCTCCCCTTAAGTCCTTATGCCCTCCCACGGTTCCCCATCATTCTTTTGGTGCAGTGTCAACTGCTGACTTGTCATTCAAGGCTTCCCTTCTAGCCTTTCTCCACTGGAGCTTTCCCCTGGAGCTTTCCACCTGTTGGCCCACCTCTACTGAACCCAAACACCCCCTCCGGAAAGCCTCCCAGGGTTTTACAAAGAGCTATCAGCCGCTGCGCCCGCAGAACTGTGGCGTTCAGTCTAGCTGAGCCAGTGGGACTCGCGTGTGGTCTGCGTGTGGTCTGGGCGCCACGGCCCGGCCCGGCCCGAAAAGTCCGAGGCTTGGCACCTGCGTAGGTGCGAATCTCCGGAGGGGGCCTAGAGGAGGCAGTGTAAAGACATCGAACCTCCCCCAGCTTCCAGGAAGCAAGCCAAGGGTCCCCCAGAGGGGAGGAGCGGGACGGGGCGGGGCCACCCGAGAAGGGGCGGGCGCGGGGCCGCGGGTTGGACCAGCTCGGGAGGGGCCGCGCGCGCTCGCCCGGCAAAGGCGCGTGGAGTCGCGGTACCCTATCTCTGCTACCGGGCTCGGCCAAGCCTTGCCGGTCGGCACCAACCGCGTCGCCGTCGCCGGCTCCAGATGGGGAAGGACCAGGGCTTCTCTCGGCACTTTCGGTAGTTTCCCCACTGCGCTCCGGGAACCTTGAGTCCAGCGCGCGGCGGACCCGCCTCCCGCCGGCCTGAAACTGGGTGGGGCTAGAGCTTTGAGGGGGCTTCCCTGCCCTGGGTGGGCACCTACTGAACCTGGTACGGACCCGAAAGCTGGGGAGGGCGGAAACAAATTGCAAGGATACAAGAGGGAGAGTTCTCCGCGTTGGGCGTCCGGAACTTGCCCGACCCTTGGGGTTGAGATCTGGGTCCAGGACCAAGGGCTGGGATTGAAAAGCTCTTTTCCAAGACTGGGCTGGTCTCGGGACTGCACTGAGAGTGAGGCAGAAAATGTAGTGGGGAGAGATAGGACCCTAGGACCAGTCCTGGTAGGAATCTGGAGTTGGAGGCAGAGAGAACTCACTGAGTGCAAAAGTCATTGTGTGGCCCCCCAGAGGTGCCCTGAAGGTTGGCCAGGCTGTCAGGGTCAGAGGGACCACAAAGGTTCCTGAGGCTTCTCTGGTCTTGTCTGTGCTGGATTGACTGGGAACAGACCCGGAGCCACAGGGAGGGCCCAAGGGAGCTGGGAAGGATGACTAGTCCCCCAGGCAGCCGTGACCTCTGGCATGGCCCCAAGGACATCAAACAGCTAATGGGTCACTGGACTCTTGCACCTGTGCAGTTGGTACTAACCCTGGTTCTCACCAGGGGGGCAAGGCCTTTCTAACTGCTGCTGGAGGGTGGAGCTGGGAGGTCACTTGGCCCCTGCCCAGGTTGGACCCAGGGTTTGCGGGTGCAGGATTGCTGCTCTCTGGAGCCTGGGACTGAGGCCCAAAGTTTGAGGGGGACCATTTCATGCATGTCACCACCCCTTTCCCTGAGCATGAGGAATGGGGTGGGTCTGAAAGGGTGAGGGGGACACGTGAGGTTGTGCACGCCAAGCAGATGGAGGTGACAGTCGCTGGAGACCTTGAGTGACCATCTGGGGAATGAGGCTGAAGCTGTAGATTTTTGAGAATCACTGCAGATGGGCATGGATGAGTCTATCAGGCCAGGCCAGGCCACTCCTGGCAGTTGAGCAGACCATTCATTCTGAATCCCTAATTGCCTGGAACATCCAGACCTGGAATAGAGCTCACTGGGCCAGGGTGGGGGGTGGGGGTCGGGGCAGGGATGCATCCCTTCTCCTGGAGGATCCACATCCCTTCCACCAGGAATTTTATTCTGCCCACCCAGCCTTATTAATCCTACCCACAGAGTTCAGAAGAACTGAGTGGGGGCCACTAGGGGACCACAGAGGGGTTGTATTTCAGCTGGCTCTCCCTCTCCCCTCCTCTCCATGCCCTTGGCACTGTCTGCTGGTACAAACAGCAGACAAAGAACAGGGAAGAGAGCTTTGGGAGGGAGCCAGGGAGCCTCACCAGCAGCCCAAGCTTCTCAAGCGCTGATCGGAGCCCCACCACCATGCTGAGGCTCAGAAGCTGAACTTGAATCCCAGTTGTGCCAGGGGCCAGCTGTGTAACCTGGAAGTTACGCATCCTCTCTGAGCTTTAGAACCCCCTGCCATTTCATGGACCTCTGCCATTTCTCAAAGGTGGGGTTGGGCCTTGTGCAGACCCCACTGAGTCACTGAGAGTCCCTCCCATGTGCGCTGGTCTGAAGCTGACTTATGCACTGAGCCCCCAGAAAGCTTCTAGCCTCAAAAAGGAGACCCATGAGCACCAAGCATCATTCCAGGCTGGGGACTCCACACAGGGGCCATGCCAGCCTCCCCTGCCTCTCACCACTCCCATGCTGGGTCCTCTGAGAGTGGGATCCACAGTGTCTACAGCTTTGTGCTCCAGTCCTTGGCTGGCACAGATCGCAGGGGCTTCCTGAAACATGTAGGATTAAAATGAAGAAAGGCCAGTTTGGATGTTGAAGGGAGCCGTGTTTAGCTAAGGGACCAGAGCGTGTACCAGATGGGGGAAAGCCTGGGCAAAAGCACATTCTGAGTTGGCAGTTGTAGGAGGGCTGGCCAGAGAAGCAAGCGGGAACACTTGGAGTGTCCTGAGGATATGGGGGAGTCTGACTCTGGGCGGATTGTGGCTTCAGTTTTCTCCAGCAGAGATGCCTGGAATCATGCCCGGAGAAGGTAGGTCCTGGCTGGTCCTGGCCTAGCCAGCGCAAGGTCATGACCTGAGGGAGCAGGGGAGAGGCAGGAGATGGGAAGGCCGGGCAGCTGGAGGCTTGGTCCCATGAATTCGCTTTTGCAGGAACTGAGGGCCCCCAAAGGCCGGAGTATAGGGACACTGAGATGGAGCGAACCGAACCGGCGCTGTGCTCCTGTTATGGCCGGTTGGGGCGCAAGTTCGGGCACTAAGGGGAGACTGGAGTGCGGGCCGCTGATCCCCCACCACCGCTGCATAGGGACTGGGGAACTAAGGGTGGCCCCCGTGAAGAGGCACCTTTGGATCACTGTTTGCCGGGATCCAGGCGCGGTCGGGGCTGCGTCTCTACTCTGCCGTCCTCACCCGTAGGATCTTCATCCCCAAGAAGCACCGGGCGCGCTTCGACGAGGTGGTGTCGCAGGGTCTGCTGGGCAAACTGTGCCGTGCCCGGCGGGCTCAGGGAGCGCAGCGGCTGCGCCGGAGCCGCAGCGAAGAGCGGCCCGAGCGCCTCCTGGTGTCCACGCGCGCCAGCGCCGCGCCGCGCCGCCCGGATGAGCCGCCTCCGCGCAAGGCCGCTTCGCTCCTGGGCGGTCGTGCCTGCTCTGGGGGCGCGCGCAGGTACCCGGGGGATGGACACCAGGGCAGAGGGCGCAGGGGCAGGGCAGGGCGTGGATGCCTGGAAGGGGGCAGGAGCGGGACACTGGACCTTCCTGCCACTGTGCCCCAGTCTGCCACTCCTCAGGGCAGAGCACGCTGCCCACTCGCCTCTTCTGTCTCCCCAGGACAGTACGAGTCTACAAAGGCAACAAGAGCTTCGGCTTCACGCTGCGCGGCCATGGACCGGTCTGGATCGAGTCTGTCCTGCCTGGTAAGGGGTGGGCTAATTATCTGAAAAGTCCCTAGGGCCCAGGATGGGTTGAAGGACCTTGTTAGGCCACTACTCAGCAACCACCTTCCCCCCAACCAACCTCTGAGTGCCACAGAGCGGCAGGTCCAAATCATCCCTCTACCTGGGTTGGGGCAAACCCCCTCCGAGCGGGTCACCCTAAGCTAAGCAAGCTGAGGTCTTCATCCAGATCTTGCCTGTGTTCACGGGAGGGGTGGTGTCACTGCCCGGCACCGGAGCACCCCGGACAGAGCTGATCCTGCCCAGACTGCCTCCCACGCAACATTCCTTGAGCCAACTGCCCTCTGTGAACTGGGCACTTGGACAGGCCAGACTAGAGTGGCAAGAGGGCCTCAGGACCTCTGCCCACCGTACGGTCCCCTCACCTTACCCCACCAATCTGGACTCCCCTCCTCCTCCCCCTCCCCAGCTTGCTCCTTAAATGGTGGCGGTGTCTTGAAGCAGCAGCACCTTCTCTGTGTAGGAGTTCCTTTTTCTGCGCCTCCTGTGGAGGGGACCGGGGAGTGGGGTGTAAAGAGGCAGACCCCCATTTCCTGCTGAGGCCACCCATTCAAGGAGACCATGGACCGTGGAGGCCACCCATTCAAGGAGAGGAGTCTCCTGGTGCTGAATTGAACTCTTCCTCCCTAGAACTGCCCCACAAGACTGGTCACCTGCCCCCAGGTCCTGCCAGGTCCTGAGCAGGATGCTCTCAGGGACACATCCCCATCGGATGTGACATACCCCCTGTTGACGCTGTGTCCTTTTTGCCCTCTGTGTCTCACGTCTCCAGTGTACAGGTCTGTGAGACGGGCACCTTCTGATTCCTGGGGAAGTGCCTCAGGGCCTTTGCATCACTGTTCTGACCATCAGCTTTCTCTGAGACCGAACCTGATGACCCGCATCTTCCAGTTCGTCTCAGATTTGTGCATCACTAAGTTGTTGCCACACTGTTGGGGAAAGGTCCAAAGACTGCTTTCTAGGAGCTTCCTTTCGAAATGATCAACTTCTCCTCTTTGTATGTGTCTCTTCCAGATATGTTGCCCACATCACACCCTTCTTCTCCCTGTCTCTTCTATAAGGGAGACTTGGCCTAGGGCCATGTTAAAATCCAGGGGTGCTTTTCTCCTCAGCCCAGCCTTTAAGCTGGTAACCCCATGCCTTCCCTCATAGGAAGTCAAATGAATGCATTGATGGGAGCTTTTACAGATGGGGAAACAGAGGCCTAAAGAGGTTCTGGCAAATCAAGGAGCAGAACCTGAGGTTTCCCAACTCCTGATGAGAGTGACTTTAAATCCCCTGCTGCACCCTTCTGACCCCAGGCTGGCCCAGGCTTCCAGGCAAGCCAGGTTGGATTCATTACATCCAACACCTTCACCCCATTTTTAGTCTCAGGGAAAGGACTTTCCCTGGTCATACCCTTCCTCAACAGAGTTTCCTCACAGCCTCAAGAGAAAACTGTTCCCAATCTAAGTGTATATTTGATTTAGGTATTTATCATCCCCGCCACGTGATTCCAAACCCCCTGCCACTTCATTCCAAATTAGACTGAAGACTAATAAAAGAGACAGAAAAAAATACTATATCCACCTTACCAGCCCCCCTCCCTCCCCTGCCTGGTAAGTTCTGAGTTAGGTGTCACCTTGGGAGTCATTAAGCCAGAGTGAGAATTAGCCGCACCCACCTGCTAAGATGGAGGTTTTATTACTACTCAGATATGCTAAGGCTGACAGACTAGGAGACAGCAGCCATCGAAAAGACGATGACTCACAGTTCCCAAGAGCAGGGGGATGGGTTGCACCCAGGGCAGCACCAGGGTCAGTCGGGCGGCAGACAGAGGGAGAGAGAACACTGGGACAAGACCCCTTATTGTGGTTTTTGTGGGAAGGAATGGCTGATGCAGGGGAATCAGGCTAAATAGGTTTAGCATTGGCTAGTTTGAGTAAGTTCCAAGATCTGGGGACACAGGACTGTCCCTGGTTGCCTGTACCTGGCCATGGGTGATTAAGGTGGGGAGTCGTAACTCAGAATGTTAGATCCCATAGAGGAGCGGGTTTGTGGGGGTTCAGGAGAGTTTGGTTCGCATGGGAAAGCCATGCTTGCACAGCACCCCTTGACCATCTTTGGGATTTGACTCACCCTGGAGGAGACTGCTCCCAGTATCAGCAAGGGCCCAAGAGGTCCAAGCTCCAGAAGTCCAGGAAATAAAAGGCATGAATAATATGCCAAGTTTCTCAGCCTGAAGGAGGAGTCTGCCACCTTCTGGGCAGAGACATTTCTTCCCTGATAACGAAACCACAGAGGAACAGTGTGTGATGCGGGCCCCTGGACGAGGGTCAGGACGGTGTCTGGAGCAGGTCCTCTGCAGGATGCGCAGATGCAGAAGTTCCCCCCCCACTTCCCTTCCACCTCTCTGCTCTTCTCCGGCAGCCCAGGCTGACCACCTCTCGCCTGCAGCCCCCATCCACGGTCACTCCCTGCTGAGAGCAGCTGAGGTCAGACGCCCTGGGTCTGATGTGGGGATCTGCCCACTTGATTTGAC
The DNA here is from genome assembly GCA_004024925.1 of Scalopus aquaticus. NCBI lineage: Eukaryota > Metazoa > Chordata > Mammalia > Eulipotyphla > Talpidae > Scalopus > Scalopus aquaticus. Next base: position 9,896 of record PVIJ01008502.1, read on the forward strand.
TCGCTCCTGCTTTCCACCCCATTTCACGCTGGCCAGGCAGGAGTCTGTCTGGCTCGCATGGCAGGCTGCTGCCCACCAGACCAGTGTGCCCTTCCTTTCTTGTTTCCAGGGAGCCCTGCTGACAATGCTTCCCTCAAGTCAGGTGACCGGATCCTCTTCCTCAATGGACTGGACATGAGGTCAGAGGCTACTGGGGATACCAGAACTTGGTGATGAACTGTCCCCCAAGTCTCCTGCCTCTTGGGACATTCAGGCCACGGTCCTGATAGCGTCTGACCAGTTAGGTCAGGGTCTGTCCCACTTCCTATCTGAACTCTTAAATCTGTCCTCGCCCCCGGCCAGGGTGGCAGTTCATCCTTCCCAGCCCCGCGCTGGGAACAAGTTGAATGGGTCATCTGCATCTTGCCTAGGATCCCCACCTAGGAGCGATGTGGGCACCACCCAGAATGCCAGCTGGTCCTGGGCCTGGCGCTTCTCCTACAAAGATTAGGAGGCAGGAGTGGCAGGGCCTGGGGTTCTGGTTCTGGCCCAGCTGTGGACTATGCTGTGGCCTCCAGGGCAGGACAGGGAGGTGTGGTGGGTGGTCGTGGACCCAGCTCATCCTGATCAGGCCCTCCTGGGCCATCTCTGCTTGGCAGGAACTGCTCCCATGACAAGGTGGTGTCCATGCTGCAGGGCAGTGGTGCAATGCCCACACTGGTGGTGGAGGAGGGGCTCGTGTCGTTCGCCAGCGGTGAGACCCCACCCCCCAGCCACTCTGCTGCCTGGGCCCCCAGGAACCCTGTTGGGGCTGCCTTGTGTGAGATTTCTGAGTCTTCAGAGGACTGTGCTTTCCTCCCAAGCCTGCAGCTTCCCTCCCCCAGTGTTACTGGGGCAGCACCTAATGGGGCATCAGGAACCCTGCCCCGACTCACCCTCCATCCTTGTCCCCAGCGGGGGCAGCAGGTGTGCCTCCCAGGGCACAACCCTGCAGGCCACACCCCAGCTCAGGAGGCACCTGGCCTAGGGACAACGGTCATCCAGGTCTGTCCTACCTATGGCCCCTGCAGACTCTGATTCTTTGGACTCCCCCAACCCATCGTCGGCGCTCACCTCCCTGCAGTGGGTGGCGGACATCCTGCCATCCAGCATCCGGGTCCAGGGGAGGACTTTCAGCCAGCAGCTGGAGCACCTGCTCACTCCTCCCGAGCGCTATGGGGTCTGCCGGGCCCTGGAGAGCTTCTTCCAGCACAGGTGATTGGGCCGGAGAGGTGGTGGGCCCCTGCCCTGGGTGGGCCGCAATCCCACCCAGACTCACCAGCCAGGCCTCCCTGCCCTGCACAACTCCCATCTCCTGGGGAGAGGCACAGAGGACAACACTGTTATCAGGGGCTGCTGGGGACCTCTGGGCTGCCCTAGAACAAGCTCTGAAACCTTGCCATGTGGCCTGGGGGAGCCACAGCCTCCTCTGTAAAGAGAAGCAGCCAGTCACCACCTGCAGCGCGGTGGGTGGACTGACGTCCACAAGACCCTGTAGGGGTTGGTTTGGTGTCTTTCAGTGACAGCATCCAGTGTTTGTCACACTCCTCGGTCCGTAAGGTGTGTCACTGTCCTGGTCTGTGCCAGGCCCCTCATTTGTTCATTTCCTGCTCTTCTTTTGTTTAAACATCTGTAGTGAGAGATTGTTCACATACCATACAATTCACCCATTTAAGTATATAGTGCACTGGTTTTTAGAATATTCTCACATGTGTGCAAACATCACCACATTCAATTTTAAAAACATTCATCATTTCAAAAAGCAATGTGCACCCTTTCTTTCTTAGTACTCCTGTCCTTTCTCTGCCCACCCCCTACCTTAAATAATTGCTCATCTACTTCTTGTCTCTAAGGTTCCCCTGTTCTGGACTTTCATAGAATCATAATTTTTTTTTGTCTGACTTTTTTCACTTATGATATTTTTAAAGCACAACCAAGTTAGAGCATCTACTTAATTCCCTTTTAACGGTCAAATAATATTCCACTGTGTGGCTAGAACACAGTTTGTTTATCCATTTATCAGTTGATGGATGTTGGGGTTATTTACCCCCTTTCATTCCCTTTTGGCCCCACTCTCTCCCCAGGGCCTCCCTAGCCAAGGCCAGGCCTAGCCAGGCTGACAGGTTGAATGAGTATCCTTCTGGTTGAAGGTATAATTGAAAAGTGGGCATTGCTATTTAGTATGACTTACTTTTATTTTATATCATCACTGTACTAGTAGCACATCTGTGTCTAACTTTTTAAAAAAAGATTTTATTTATTTATGCATATAAACTGGGGTGTAGGCCAGAGGTGTGAGGGGGTGAGAGGATTCACCAGAGACAGATTGGGGAGCAGAACAGGTAGATCGACTGAAATACACTGCTGAGGGGAGCAGCGGGCAAGACAGGAGAGGTCTGCTGCGCCATGTGGAATGCTCCCTGGCTGGGGATCGAACTCGTGCTACAATGACTGCAGATACCTCCATAGTGCTGTAACTTAACCCGTTGCGCCACCAGAGAGGCCTGTGTCTGACTTTTTTCACCAAGCTCTCTCTGTTTAAATCTGTCCATGTTGCTCTCTGTACATTTGATAACACTGGTTCTAACTGCAGCCAAGTTCCTGACAACGGCAGCCACCATGTCCTCTCTACAGCCATGTCTTGTCTTACTGTGCTTTGCTCTGTCGCTTCACAGATACTGTGTTGTATTTTTGCAAACTGAAGGTTTGTACCACCCCTGCATCAAGCAGATCTATCAGCGCCAATTTTCCAGTGGCACATGCTCACTTCGTAGCTCTCTCACCTTCAGTGCCCATATGGACAATGTTCATCCAGACATAATGTTACCGCACCATTCATAGACACAGTCTAGCATAAGCATAACTTTCATATTCATGGAGAAACCAAAAAACATCGTGTGATCTGCTTTGTCATGATATCTGCTTATTGCGGCGATGGGGGCAGAGCCCTGCTATCTCCAAGGTGTGCTGTGCTGACCCTCGCCTTGACGGATGCCAGGTGACCGCACTCCCGTCACAGCCGTCCTTGCAATGCACGTCCTCGCGCACAGTCCCTTGGAACTGGACACAGTTCATTTGAAGGGCTGCATTGCCAGAGGTTACGTGCAAGTTTACTTGCTCTGACTAGGGTGTCCCAGACTGCTTCCCAGAGCAAGGATTTCACTCCCATAGGCCCGCACATGGGCCTCTCCTCCCCACGTCCTCGACAACATTGGCCACACCCCAGCTTTTACTCTTGCTGGTCTTTTGTCATAAAGTGAGGTCTTATTCTTTTAATTTGGACTTTTTATTACTAATTATTTTAAGTATCTTATAATATTACTAGCTTTTTCTGTTTCCTTGTCTACTAATTACCTGTTCAGAGCTTTTGTCCTTTTTGTTTTATTGGGCTTTTTGTTCTTATTGCCTTGCTGGAGCGCCTCGTACATCTGAGATACTGGCTCCTTGTTGGCATCATCAGTATCTTCTGTTCGTACCTCTCTTGATATCTATGTGCCCAAGTTGTGCTTCTTAGAACAGATAGCCTTGATTTTGTAAAATCAGATTCAGTAACTTTGGGCCTTGTGTGTGTGTGTGTGTGTGTGTGTGTGTGTGTGTGTGTGTGTAGAAGAACTGGGTTATAGGCCAGAGATGCAGGGGGTGAGAGGATTCACCAGAGACAGAGTGGGGAGCAAAACAGGCAGATTGACTAAGATACACTGCTGAGGGGAGCAGCAAGAGGGACAAGAGAGGTCTGCTACTCCGTGTGGGTCAGATGGTTCGTGTGATAGGCCATAGAGGTGATAGTGCTGAGACTTAACCCCTAGGTTACCAGGGAGGCCCCTATTTTTGGAGCTTTATGGCTCATCCTTTTGAAGTTTTGTTTAAGAAGCTTGTCCCTACCCCTAGGTTAAAAGGTTCCTGTACTCTCTTCTACTGATTTTATAATTTTACCTTTCACACCTAGAGTTCATTTTTATGTATTGTGTCGTGAGGATCCAGTTTTATTTTTCCACATAATGTAGGGATCAGCAAACTATTTCTCTAAAGGGCCAGATAGTAAATATTTTTGGCTTTGCAGGCCAATACAGTCTCTGTTGAAACTATTCAACCCTGCTGTTGGAACTTGAAATCAGTCATAGATAAATTAGATAATATATAAACAAATAGGCATCACCATGGTCCAGTGAGACCTCTCCAAAAATGGGACATTGTTTGCCAGTCCTTCACCCTTGAAGAACACCATTTTGAACTGTGCAGTTCTCTTATACTCAGAGTTCCTTTAATAATGCAGTTGGGCCTCCATACTGTGGGTTCCACAGTCACAGATTCAGCCAACAACAGCTGTCAGTTACGTCTGAAGATGCAGAACTTGCAGGTCCAAGGGCTGACTGTAAGGGACTTGAGCATCCTTGGGTTTTGTTATCCAAGTGAGGTCCTGAAACCAGGCCCCCTTGTATACAAGGGATGACTGTTGTTAAATTTTAGGAGAGTTCGAAGTTATTTACCTATGAATTTTCCACCACATAGGGTTCGGCACCCCTAACCCCCAAGCTGTTCAAGGGTCAACGGTAATGAGTCTTCTTTCCCAACATGCTACATGTTTTAACCTTCACAATAACTCTTTACAGTAGCTTTGTACTATTCTATCCCCATTCCACTGACAAGGAAACTGAGGCATAAAGAAGTTAAGTAACTTGAGAAAGGTCACTTGGCTGCTAAGAGGCAGAGCTGAGATTTGAATCTGGAAGGCCTTTCTGCCCACTTTTCTGTCCTGTGGCGGGGAGGGCAGAGCATGAGGCTGTATTCTATGGCCTGAACGTGCCCCCCAACCCTCATACGCCCTCACCCACCCCCCATGGCGAGCCCATGAACAATTAGCCCTTTGTTCCTGCACCCTTTCCTAGGAACATTGACACCCTCATCGTCGATGTCTATCCTGTGCTGGACACACCTGCCAAGCAGGTCCTTTGGCAGTTCATCTACCAGCTGCTGACCTATGAGGAGCAGGAGCTGTGCCAGGAGAAAATTGCATGCTTCCTGGGCTACACAGCCATGACAGGTGAGCTGGCTCGCCTTCCACTCACTTCCAGGTGAGAGGCGAGACCCCTGTGAGGTACTGCAGTTGACCTGCCCCCCCCCCCACACACACAGATATACCCCTGCGCCCTGCAAATACCTGCCCATCACACCCAGTCTGGTCCTAGTAATGACCCTACCCTGACCTTCAAGCAGCATAGACCTCCCCCCGTAATGGCTTAGGGGGTCTGAGCTTTCCCACCCACAAAACAAGGGTGACCTCAGTGGCTGTGCTTTGCCCCCTGGCAGGTGTGCAGCAGATCAACACTGTGTGGACCTTGTTTATAGGCCTGGATTGTGGGCGTGTAGTTGGGTCACACCTGACTGGGGGCTCACAGCGCACAGCAGGGCCCACCAGGCCTCCTGCAGCCTCAGTCTCCTGCTGCTGTGCACCCATCAGTCTGCCCCCTTTACCCACAAACCCATGCGTTTGGACCTTGAGAATCTACAGTGAGCCCAACCCTGTGCATTTGTTCTAGACACATGGCACCGGCTGTCTGGGCCTGCAGCTCTGCTTCATGCTGGCCCTGTGTGCCCACTTCCCTAGCCCCAGGGACCCACAGTTTGTTGGGAGGGGGAGGAGGATTATAGCAAGAAGCCGAGAGTGCAGGCTAATGTTCCACACATCTACCTAGAACTAGAACCTTCCATTTTACCCTGTAGTTCCCTGTGGGCAGCATGACAAGACGTTGAGATCTGAAATCATTGGGTCCTAGGCTGTCGTCATAAGAGGCCCCATGGTCACCCCCACCAGGCTGAAGCCCCACTGGCCCTTTGTCCCTCCAGTTCGTGGCTCCTGGTTCCCATGCCAGGGCTTCCCCTTGAGAGCTCACCTAGAGCTGGGTGGGCAGAAGGCCATCGATTGCCCTCCCTCTGTTTGGAGGCTCTTCTCTGGCTGAGAGGATAAAGGGCCCATCTCCTCTTCATGTTCCCTAGCAGAGCCCGAGCCCAAGCTGGACCTAGAGCCTGAGCCAGAGCCAGAGCCAGAGCCAGTGCCCGAGCTCCAGCCAAGAAGCTCCCTGAGGGCCTCCTCCATGTGCCGCCGAAGCCTCCGGTCCCAAGGCCTGGAGTCCAGCCTCAGCTGTGGTAAGGCCATGGACAGAAAGGCTGGACTGGGGGGAGGGTGCTACCAGGGCTGGGCTTCCCCACCTGCAAAATTGATGTGGTGAGCTAGGAAGCTCCTGGGAATGTGGGTGAGCAGGGCTGAGCAGGGCTGAGCAGGGGCCCTCCAGGATCTGTGGGGCTTGCTAGTACTTTCTCTGTGGCCCCGGCTGGGTCTGAGCCCTGGGACTCAGAAGTGGTCAGTAGACCCCATGCTCGGATGCTGCTCCTTGGACTCCTCCACAGGTTCTGCTGACTGCACCGAGATGCCACTTTCTCTCATCCCAGGCGAGCGCCAGGCAGGCGATGGCACATCCCTCCCTGAGACCCCCAACCCCAAGATGGTGAGACAGCTCTACCCTCCTCGTGGTTTGGTGGGGGATGGAGAATGGGAGGCCCACGTGGCTGGGGTGGTTCCAGACCACCCAGATCTGACCACCCAGACCATGTTGGGGACACACAGAGGAAGGGCGGGCAGGCCGAACTCACTTCACCTCCTCTCCCCCACAGATGTCAGCAGTCTATGCAGAACTGGAGTCCCGCCTGAGCAGCAGCTTCAAAGGGAAGATGGGGACCACGTCAAGGCCCCATGCCTCCCCTCCAGTGCCCAGCCCAGCAGTCACAGCAGGTAGGGGCTCAGCCAATCCCAGATCCTGAGGGCAGCACTGGTCTCCGTCCTCCTGGCCACCTGTCTGGGTATTGGCTCCACCTCCAGGCAGACCCCTGGACACACCCCCTTCTCCTCTGCATTGCTCCATGGCCAAGGGACTGGCTTGCAGGGAGCCCTAGCAGCCTCCATGGCTGGGGCCGCACACATCACGGTTGTCCAGGATGTGTGTCCTATGAGCCTCATCCCCGCTATGGAGCTAGAAAGGCAGAGGACTGTCCCCAAAGAAGTCCCCAAGTTATCATGCGGCTTTTGGATTAGCTCTCAGGTGTTTGTGTTGCTGTGTGAATGGGACAGCGGGGAAAATGGTGGCTCATAGGAGGTACATGCTGGTTTCTCTATAGCTCAGAAGGGACCCCGGGAGATGCTCCTACAAGCCAAGGGCCTAGTGGAGGTGAAAGGGGCCTCCTGAAGAAGGCCCTTCTGCCCTTTGAGTTGCATTTGGTGGGTCCTGGGTGGGACCCTTGGTGTCCCTTCCAAGATGAACTGGGGTCTGGCCTGTCCTAGGGCTGAGCAGTGCTCCTGCTCACACACTCTAACCTTTGCTCACCCTCAGGGAGGGCGCTGGGAGGCGGGCTCCCAGGGCCTTCCTGTGCTTGTCCGGAGAGGGGAAGAAGAGTGCCAGGGACACAGAGCCAGCCTGCCCTGGGCCCCTCCCCTCCAGCCTGCAGTACCTGAACCCAGGTGCTGACTGCAGAGGGGTCCTCACGCTCCGCCCCCCACCCCAGGGCCCAGGACCCTATCCAACGTCTCCTGGCCCAGCGAGCGGCTCCTGCCCTCTCCCTGCTACTACCCGCTATGCTCAGGGGGCCTGGCCTCCCCCAGCAGCTCCGAGTCCCACCCCTACGCCAGCCTGGACAGCAGCAGGGCGCCCTCCCCACAGCCAGGCCCCGGGCCCAACCGCTCCGACAGCCCCCCCAGCCCGGACCCTGCCCGCCCACCCAGCCGAAGGAAGCTGTTCACCTTCTCCCGCCCTGTGCGAAGCCGGGACACAGACCGCTTCCTGGATGCGCTGAGCGAGCAGCTGGGCCCCAGGGTTACCATCGTGGATGATTTTCTGAGCCCTGAGAATGACTACGAGGAGGTGAGCATGCAAGCAGGTGTGGAGGGGGAGAGGGGCAGGTGTGATGTGGCGGGTCTGTAAGAGGAGTAGCAGACTGTCCCAGGCTGCCCACTCCCCGCCTCGGAGCTAGCCCATCCCTGGACTTGAGGTGTGACCTCTCGCCCCAGGCTACCTCGCCCTGTTTGAGGAAATCCTGCCCCTTGCCTGAGGCCACCTCCATACCTTCTGGTCAGTCCCTGTTCCTTGTCCCAGGCTGCCCTACACACTCTCAGCCTCAGGCTAACCCACAAGACTATCCTAACATCGCCCCAGATTATCCCTTAGTCCTCGCAGGCTATCCCACTCTCCCTTGCCCCTGCTCTGGCCTCCCAGGGCCCAGCGTCACCCTCCCGTCCCCTCATTCTGCCCTTCTAGATGAGCTTCCATGATGACCAGGGCAGCTTTGTAACCAATGAGCGGAGCAGCGCTAGCGAGTGTATCAGCAGCAGCGAGGAAGGCAGCTCCCTCACCTACTCGTCCATCTCTGACCACATCCCCCCCCCCCCACTCAGCCCCCCACCTCCACCACCCTTGCCCTTCCATGACCCCAAACCCGGTTCCCGCAACCCTGACGGTCCCCGGGTCCCCACTCAGATGCTGGCCAAGCCCCACACCCAACTCAGCCATCCAGTTCCTCCACCACCCCCACCACCTCTACCCCCACCTGTGCCCTGTGCACCCCCCATGCTGTCCCGGGGCCTGGGCCACCGCCGAAGCGAGACCAGCCACATGAGCGTCAAGCGCCTGCGGTGGGAGCAGGTGGAGAACTCAGAAGGCACCATCTGGGGTCAGGTAGGCATCCTGGGGCCTAGGTGCCCTGCATCAGGGGAGGGTGGCCTGGGCAGCAGCATTGAAGACAAGTCTTTGGGTCTCTTTCAACATCACTCAGAATGTCCCTGGTCCTCCCCACCACGAGCAGAGAATGAATGGAGGCCCAGTTCAAGGACATGCCCACCCTTGGTGGTCAGTGCAGGCACTGAAGCCGGTCTGTATCCCTTAGCCAGAGATATACCCGGGACACCTGGAAATGGCACCACACTCACCCTTGAAACCTATCACCCTTGAGAGCTGACTGGTTCCCTTAGACTCTTAGGGCCAAGAGAAGGACAGCTGGTTAGAGGAACATGGGTCCTTGAACCATCCAACATCCACCATGGCACTTATTTACAGGAGTTAAGACTGAGGATTCTTTAAAGGGTAGCTGGTCCAAAACCCTGCATACCAGTCTCCACCCTTCCACTTTGATGCTTGAATTTGCTCCCAAACTACATTGTCAGTGCATACTTGGACACCTTCAATGATTAGGGAACTCACTAGCTCTCAAGGTAACTCTGTCCTCACTGGACAGTTCTAATCATCCTACCTTGCATTGCTTTGAAATATTGTCTCCCCAAGATATCCATGCAGAACAAGTATATTCCTTTTGCCACAGATGGACCAGCCTGTCAGATGAGCAAGACTCATCCCACCCCTTTTCTTCAAATCATTCCCCTAGAGCATGGTTTCTAGCCTCACTGTTCAGTGGTAATACTCTGTCAAAGGGCCAGCTTCATATGGGACCCCTAATGGAACTTAACCATTTCAGAGGAGAAATGTTTGCCTCCTTTAACCTGGGAGTCATACTTCTTTTGATATGACCTGGAATTCCTCCAGCTTCTGGAGTTGCCCTATGTCATGTCCACTATCATCCTCAACTCTGGTTCCTTCATCAGTTTGGGACCGATATCATGCCCTTACATGATGACAGGCCAGATGCCAGTGTTCCTCTCACTCTGACCCTCCCCCACTCCTCACAGCTCGGGGAAGACTCTGACTATGATAAGCTGAGTGACATGGTGAAATACCTCGACCTGGAGCTCCACTTTGGCACCCAGAAACCTGCTAGTGAGTGGGGGAACCCAGATACCAGTTCTTTTGTAGAAGCCCACCCACTGCCTTCCATGGCACCCACCTTAAAGTCCCCAAGGTCTGCACTCTCACTGACTACTGTATCCCTGATTTATGTGACTTCTCAGAACCCCCAAACACAGATAATAACCACAGCTGGCATTTATTGCATGCTTGCCAAATGCTAGATACCCTCATTTCAAAATTGATCCTGTGACAACGCTCTGAATAGGTACTATGATCACCCAATTCCCTGATGAGGAAGCACAGAGAGGGTAGTGTATTTGCTCAGAGTCACACAGTGAGAATAAAGTGGTCAAGAGGCATCCACAATATCCCTTCCAGTCTTGCCCCTCCCTGGGTATGTCCCTATAGATTTTGCCCTCCAAGCAGAGATTTTGTGGAAGGTGGTCCAGGATGGAGGAGAAAGGCCTCTGTCCATCCGGGAAGCATCTGAGAGAGTGAGAGGTGATTGATTCTCTTTGCTCTTCCAGCTCAGTGCCAGTGGCCTAGGGGAGAGGCGGGGGAGGGGTGTCACATGCCCCACTATGCTGAGTATATTTGACTGGTCCTGATATGACCGAAGGAGCGGGCTCTGGGCGCCTGAATTTGATTCAGTCCGGGTTATGGGAGGGGGCGTATCTAAATTGTTGGCGGTGCCATACTCCTCCTGGCCCTCCCAGACAGCCACCCCCTAGCCTCCCCTCATTAAACCATCAGTTTCTCTTTCAGAGCCGGTGCCCCGGCCTGAGCCCTTCAGGAAGAAGGAGGTGGTGGAGATCCTGTCTCACAAGAAGGCGTACAACACCTGTGAGGGGCCGGGAAATTCAAAGGGTTGTGGGGGGCAGGAGGCGGCCCTCTCCCTGGGCCGCAGATTCTCGGATCCGCCTTGGTGGATGACAGAAACTAGGTGTGAGGCCCCTGGCACCTGCCGCCAGTCTAGGTGAAGACCCCCTTCCTGGTCCCGCTGCCAGCCAAATCCAACCTGGGCGCAGCGGTCGGCTTCGGGCCCACCCACCGCCCCCGCCCCCGCCCCTATTGGCCCCGCCTCTGCTATAAATGTCGCCCGGGCCACGCCCCACTCCAAGCTCACCTCCCACCCACCCTCACCGTCCCCTCTCTTGTTCCTTGGCCCCACTTATTTCTGGGTCTATCTGCTCGAGAACCCCCTTTCAGTCGGTCGCGAGAAGGACCGTGTCCATGCCGACCCGGCCGGCGGGCTCCTGGCCCGCCCCGCCTCCATGTCCCGGGCGCCGGAGTGAACCTCGAGGCCCCGCGGCCCCGCCCCCGGCTCACCCCGCGGTCCGGCCCGCAGCCATCCTGCTGGCTCACCTGAAGCTGAGCCCCGCGGAGCTGCGGCAGGTGCTCATGAGCATGGAGCCCCGGCGCCTGGAGCCCGCGCACCTGGCGCAGCTGCTGCTCTTCGCGCCGGACGCCGACGAGGAGCAGCGCTACCAGGCCTTCCGCGAGGCGCCCGGCCGCCTCAGCGAGCCAGACCAGTTCGTCCTGCAGGTGCCGCAGCCGTGACCCCCGCCCGGGGTCAGGGGCTGCTCTCTGGCTGCCTCCTGTCGCTGTGCCCGGGGGCTCAGGGGGTCCTGCTCTCCCACCGCCACCGCGCTCACGCCTTTCAGTCCCAGTTTTACTCAACCTTTGACACCAGCTCCCACCGGGTCCAAAGCAAATGGGATGAGGGTGCCCCCTAGGTGTGCTTATTTTTTTTTGTAAAGAAACACCAGGCAGCCAGCGGACCCTCTCCCTCGGCTGCGGTGGGGCGGTGGGCTGATGGGGGTGAAGGAATGGATGAAGGCTGGCCCCCTCTCCTTGGTAGATGCTGTCCGTTCCCGAATACAAGACCCGCCTGCGCAGCCTCCACTTCCGGGCCACCCTACCAGAGAAGACAGAAGAGATCCGGGGTAGCCTGGAGTGCTTGCGCCAGGCCTCCCTCGAGCTCAAGAACAGCCGGAAACTTGCCAAGATCCTGGAGGTGAGGCACACCCCTTCCCTGGTCACTCCACCTGCCCGGCTGCCCTGTGGGGCTTCCAGCCTGGAAGGCCCATCCTGCTAGTGGGGGGTGGGGGCGGGGTGCGGCCCTGGACAGGACACCCACCCACCTTCCTCTCCACAGTTTGTGTTAGCCATGGGCAACTATCTCAACGATGGACAGCCCAAAACCAACAAGACCACAGGCTTCAAGATCAACTTCCTGACAGAGGTGAGGAGGCCACTCAATGGTAATTGATTAGCTTGCGCTGCTGTGCAGGCTGGGGAGGTCCGACGAGGTCCGGCGTCACCTAAACTGTAGGGGAGGGGAGAGAAAATGATGACCAAGGCGGGAAGACCTCGCTGCCCGCCAGCCAGGATGTGAGTCAGCGACGGCTGTGCATGGTGCATGGAGTGGGTGGGAAGGGCTTCTTCAGGCCAAGTCTCAGGATCTAGGAAAATGGAGTGGGGGTGAGGGCAGGGAAGAAAGGCTCCAGGAGAAGGGGGCGCATCGCTGGGTCAATTCTGTGTCTCAGCACCACCTCCACCACCACCATCGTGCCAATCTTAACCCCGGAAGATCTAGGATGAGAGAAAGGACAGCTCAAGTATCCGAGCTTCCCCAGTGTTTCTGGGACTTCTCCCCAGGTTGCCTTTTGTTGTTTTTAAAGAAGAAAAAGAAAAACTCTATTTGTAAATATGAATGATTTAGGGTGTCTGAGGCTCAAATGGGTCACCGATGGCTCCAGAAAGTATCAGAGGGAAAATCTGTGAGTGATGCTCCTCTCCCCCCTGGAGTCCGAGAAGCTTGGGCTCTGTCTACTGATAAGGAAAAACTCACAAGGACAGAACAACCAGGAAGCAGAGGTGGTGGGCCTGCTTCCTGGGCTTCAAGCATCTGGGCCAGGGGACTCCCAGACTCCTGGGCAGCCTGTGGTATCCCAGAGCTTCACAGTAAGGGATACTGGTAACCAGTTTACAAGCGTCGAGGGCCCGGAATTGATGCCACATCCCCAAGACGCAGGGTCCAGGTGATAGGGGCTCTGATGGGGTCCTTGAAGAGATCTGTGTTGGGCATCACTTGCAGCTGAACTCCACCAAGACAGTGGACGGGAAGTCCACCTTCCTGCACATCCTTGCCAAATCGCTAAGCCAGCACTTCCCAGAACTTCTGGGCTTTGCTCAGGACCTGCCCACTGTGCCCCTGGCTGCCAAAGGTAGGCTGGGTGGGGTCCCAGGGAGGCAGAGACTCTGCCGTGCTATCCAGGTGGGCAGCCCCCCAAGACTTTTGTGCCCTCCTGTACAGTGAACCAGCGGGCCCTGACCAGTGACCTGGCTGACCTCCATGGCACCATCAGTGAGATACAGGCTGCCTGCCAGAGCATGTCCCCTTCCAGTGAGGACAAGTTTGCCGTGGTCATGGCCGTATCCTCCGAGCAGTCCGTCCCGGCACTGGTGCTCATGTGGCGCCATCAGTGTTCCAGTAGCCACTGCAGACCTGTGTCCTAGGGTCTGGGCAGAAGCTGCTCTGGGCCCTGGAGGAGTGTCTATCTTGGGTCACTTAGCATCTAAGTAAGTATGCCAGGTCTTTTGTAACTGAGGATGAGCTCTTTCGATTGTTCTAGAGCCCTGCCGTGGCCCACCTGTCCTCTTATAGTAGGGCCTGGACTGAAGTCTCAGGATCCAAGGAGAAGCCTGTCAGGGCCCGGCCAGCCAGAAGCAGGCAGGAGGCAGGAAGGTTCCCACTGTGCAGAGAGGGACAAATGCTGAGGCACAGAGGCCTAGAGCTGGAGGAGTGACGGGGCTGCCATAAAGGAGTGGTTGTGGGAAAGAGGCCGAGCAGAGCCCAGAGGGAAGAGAGCAAGTGAAGGCCTGAAGTTGCACTGAAAGCAGCAGCTTTCACGACAGCCTTGGAGGGCAATGGGCAGAGGGCCTGAGACTCTCAGCCAGGCTGGCTCCCAGCTGAGCACAGGGCCTGGGGGGCAACAGGGTCTAGGGTCACTGCCCAGGAAGCGGGGGGCACCTAGCAGGCTGGCAGTGTCCTTAACAGAGCCCCATCAGGCCTTCCTGGAGACAGCCCAGCCGGCGCTGCGGGCGCTGGACGGGCTGCAGCGCGAGGCCACGGAGGAGCTGGGCAAAGCGCTGGCCTTCTTTGGCGAGGATTCCAAAGCCACCACCTCCGAGGCCTTCTTTGGCATCTTCGCAGAATTTATGAGCAAATTTGAGGTGAGCCATGGTGGGAGGCCTGAGGGGCCCCTTAGGAGAAGTGGGGGCGAGAGGAAAAAGAGGGCTCGGAAAGTACCCCAGTGAGTGACACCTGGGGTGGAGCTGTAGGTCTCTGTCCTGGTTCCTGGGATGGAAAAATGAAGCGGGGCTGTTGTCTAGGGGCTCCTGGGACCACTGACCAACCTCCCCGCATGCGCTTCCCTCCCCAGCGAGCACTCAGTGACCTGCAGGCCAGTGAGGGCACGCGCAGTTCCGGGATGGTTTCACCCTTGGCCTGGTGACGATGACAGTGGCCCCTTGCCCTCTGCGGCCTGAGCACTTAGATGGACACTGACGCTGGAGGCTGCACCCCAGAGAGGCTGCAGTCCCGGTGCTGCCAAGGTCCTGGGCAGCCCCACCCCCAACCGTTCATGCTACTCCCAGCTGAGACCTTGACTCCTCCCCGCCGAGCCCACTGCCCACACTTCGTAACCCTGGAGCATCCTGGTATGGACTGGGTCACCCCTAAGTTTCCAGCTACCTCAGCTGTCCAACTCGGCTGCCCAGAGGTGCAGGGTTCAGAGGGGCCAGCCTCTCTGGGGCCGAGTGTTGGGGGAACGGGCAGGAGCAGATGTGCTCAGTGCCCGGGGGAGCAGGAACTGTGGCCATTAAAGCCCCTCACAGCTGCCGCTCTCCTGGCCCTCGCCCAGACTCACTCCAGGGCACCTCCATCCAGTGTTGGCTGTGTGCGCCCTTGGGAAGTTTCGGCTGGGGAAGGGGAACTATGACCAGTCCTAACAGGTGTGCCGAGAAGTGGCTGCCGCCCTGGGCAGAGTTCTGCAGAGCGCACCTGTCCAGGCAAGAGGACACCTGAACGTCCTTTCTGAGCCCAGAGGATGCTCTCGGAGCACAGACCTTCTGGACCCAGGACCCTGCGGGGGGAGACACACGCCCTTGATAAGGCATGATAAGGCCTGGAGGTCCTGCCTGGGCCTGGGAGCAAGCCCTCCTGGCCTGGGTCTCGGAGCTGGAAGTTGCCTGCAGCCCACAATGGCGGCGGTGGGGGGCGGGGGGAGATATTGGGAAGGTTTGGGTTAGGAACACCCTCTATGCCAGACTGCAGAATTGAGGTGTTTATCCACCTGATTAACTTAAATCCACGCTAGAATTGCTCATTTTGAGGTGGGGAATCACAATGGAGTGGGGATCCTCAAGATAGAGGCAGCAAGAATGCAGAGACGTTTAGGTGGCGGATGAGAGGATCTGAAGACTGATTACCTGCCTGGGGTCGGGCACTGCTGGGGATCAGTCACACGAGCAGAGCAGGCTTAGGGGCAGAGCACACAATTCAGGGTATACTTGCGATCCCAGAGGTCATTTTATGTGTGTGTCTGGAGTCCTTGGAGGAGGGAGTCCCTGGATACCAGCAGTAGGGGGCTGTGGGCAGGGAGGGTGTGTTAGCTGGTTTCCTTTCCGTGCTGCAAATGGCAAATCCTGCTTCAAGCAACTTTCCGTTACCTCTTCCCTTAACTTTTTTCCAGAGAAGATGGACTAGAAACCCATCTCTGAGATGCTTTTCCTCCCACTATGATCTCATGGCTGATGTAGGTTCTGGGCAGGATTTGGGGCCCAGTCAGTTCTCAGTCTCCCATAGGCCCCTCTTTGGGGGCCTTGTATGTCCTTTCTTTGTTCCCCACTCACCGCCATCTCACAAAATGGCTGAACCAAAACGTGAAATTCCAGGGGCAGGGGCTATCTAGATGTGACTAGTGCGCACATTTCCCCTAGCAACTCAAGCTTGGTAATTTCCATAAGTTCCCAAAGCCTGTGTCTTTAAAAATATGTCAGAAGTTCTGTTAAAATCCCGATGTGAGATCCATAAATCTTATAGACTCCACCAGGCTATACATAGGAGTGACCCCCTCAGCCTGAGGGAGCCCGTATGGTATTTTCCAGCAAATTAGAAGCACGTGCCCTGTCCAGCCCCCTGCCAGTGGGCAAAGGTTGGCAAATCAAACACTAGTAGGTTTTCTCCCTAATATGTCTTGTGTTGGTTTTCTATTTGCCACACCATGCTGTGTCACAAACTGCCCCAAAACTCAGTGGCTTAAAATGGCAGCCACTCAGTGCTCTTGAGTTGTTGAGGCTCCTGGGCAGTTCTGACCTGAGCTGGACTCGGTGGACTCACCTGTGTATCCACAGTCATCTGTGTGTCTCCAGGCAGCTTTGCTAATCACGCAGAGCTCTTGCCCATGTTTGGGACCTTGGCTGGGACAACTGGGGCTTCCTGTGGTCTCTCATCCTCCAGCCTCATAGCCAGGACAGCTCACATGGGGGGTGGGGCAGGAGTTCGAGAGGACAAGCAGAGGCACAGAAGATGCCTGGGAGCCTAAGCTCAGAACTGGCATACCCTCTCGTCTGCCACATTCTATTGTCAAAGCAAGCGACCAGATGGGCCAGCCCAGATTCAGGGGCGGGGAAACAGGCTCCACTCTTGAGAGATGTGCTATATATTGCAGAGGGTGTGGGTTCAGGGAAGGGTGGAGAATCAGGGTTGCTTTTGCAACCAGTCTACCATATGCTCCTTTGGCCAGCACCTTGGTGCAGATCTGAGTCTCTGTAAGATCCTCAGTGGTCCTGGTCCTGCCTGGACCTCCCGCAACTCCGACTCCCCATCCCATGTGTCCTCCAGGTGGCAGGCTCCTGGCTGTCTTACCCAGTCACTCAGGAGTGACCTGACCTCCAGACACACTCCCTGCAGTGGGCAGCAGAGAAAGCTCTGTTTTTCCTTTGGGAAATTTTCCCTCCTCTACTTTCAGACTCTGGAGCAGTGCTGAATAAGGATGGTCTCATAATTCTGGCTGGGTGGCACAGAATGAATTCAAGACTCAGAACTGTTTGGAAAGGAAGGGTCCCTGTCTTCTGGGTGAATTTCTGAGTATCTCAAGGGTAGATGCCTAGAGGGAGCTCCCAGAACAACCATGTGGAAGGTACTGCCTGAGTGTAAAGTCAATATGGGTGAGAAGAAGAGGGATCACTCCACACATCTTTGTCCCTGGATCCAGCTATGCCTGAAGCAGACACCTGGACTTGTCAGTCTCTGAGCCAACAGATTCACCCTCCATTTGTAATATTTAATTTTTTTTATTTTTTGGCTTAGGCGAGGTTGAATGAGTTTGTGTCGCTTGCAATGCTAAAAAGGTTGACCAGTACATCCATCAACATGTAGTTATTAATGTTTAGTCCTAACATTCTCAGTGAGCTCTCTTCATAAATGCATTCACCAATACTTTTCTTCCGTGTGCTATGTGTCAGGCATGATGTTGGGTGCCAACATTACAGGGGTCATCCTCACTTAGTTTGGTTTCCTAGAGTCGTATTTCATGGTAGTTCTACACCTGAGTCAGGTATGTGAGCCCATGTGTGCCCTCTTCTTCCATATATACCTCATTCCTCACCAAATTGCAAGGTATAAGTGCAAGCACTTAAGCCCCAGAAATGTATTTATCTCTCAATAATAATAACAAAATAGCATAGACTACTTATACAACAGTTTCCCTAGTAACAATCATTAATGTTTACTAGGTCCCAATGTCCCAGTGTTTTTACGACTTTCATTTCATTTGACTTTCACACCAACCCTCAGAGGTGGGTTTTATTATCTCCTTTTTACAAATAAAAATCTGGAACTCAGGAAGTTTATATGACTGGATCAAGAACTGGGTTATCTCTAAATCCAAAGCCCAGCCTCTGAGTGAACGTAGCTTCTCGATCTTGCTTGACGTGTTTTTCTTTATTTCTGTATCAGCATTCCAAGGCTGGTGAGTTCAATATAAAGCCCTTGCTTTCTTTTCTCACCTCCTCCTGTCTCTCCCTGAATTAGTCTGCGCAGATCACTAGAGCAGAAAACCACAGACTGAGTGACTTAGACGACAGGAATGAATTCTCACTGTTCGAGGGCAGGAAATCCAAGATTACGGCGTTGGCAGTCCTGATTTCCCCGAGGCCTGTCTTTCAGACAGCATCTTCTAGCGTGTTCTCACACGGTCTTGTCTCTGTGTGTGCATCCCTGGTGTCTTAATAAGGACCATAACGCTCCCTTACCAGTGCCCAGGATATCATAGTCTAGTTTCCAGAAGACCTCAAAGATCTCTAGAGTGAGCTGATACTTCAAGGAGAATGACTCAGGAGTGTCCATGCATCAGTTACTGCAATTCACCCACCTGGCCCTCTCCCCATCCTCCTACAAACCTGCACCTCTGTAGCCCTCCAGAAACAGCCTAGACCCCAGGAGAGCAGCCCTCCCACTCCTCCCTTTGAACCCAACTCTTCCAGAGCTGTTGTCTATACCTGCTGCCTGCCGTCCACCCTCACCACCCACCCCCCGTCAGCACACTGTGGTCTGCCCTCCTCCCATCACCCCTCTGAACATGCTGTCATTCCCAACAGGAAGCCATGGGGAGCACTTGTCAACGTTATCTGACTTGACCTTTAAGCAGCGCAACGCTCTATTTACCCTCCGTTGGCAAATTCCCGCACACCCTGGCTTCAGTTACCAGGTGTCTGCTTGCTCATAACCCAGTGATTTCCCATTGATCCAGCTGCTTCCTGCCTTTGCACACAGCAAGCGCTCAGTTTAAATCAGACCAAAATAACATCAAGGTTGGGGGCTACGAAAGTTGAGTACCAAAGTACTCAAGAAAATGACTGCTTCCTCTCTGTTTGGTGACGTGTCTCTGGAGTCCTAACATAGCGTTGTGAATGAAAAACCAGAGGCCAGACAAGTGATGCAAATCTATGAAACATAAGCAGGAGTTAAAACAGTCAAGTCCAAGGATGAGGAAGGGCAACCAGGGGAGAGGCAATAGGGAGGGCTGGGAGTGGGGGCCCTGTCTAAAGGGGAATCCCTCACTCTCCTCCAGGCAGTAGCTTTCCATGGGGGAAAGCGAGTCCTGTGTTTGCCTAATCTGTAGGCTTTCTCAAGATAGAAAGTAGAAATGCAGATTTTTACTTAAAATGTCCTGATGAAATGCTGGCAACCAGTTCAAAACTTTAAGATTCTGAATTATGAACCACAGAGAACATTTCTGTGAGCCAGCTATAGTGAGTTTGCAATTCCTAAAAAAAAACACATGCCAGAGATGCAGTCATGCTCCCCTGGGGTGAAGTGGGGTACCCCACAACAAGAGCGATGATTCGTTATTAATTTCAGCAAGTGAGCTATGTTTGGGACTAGTTAGCGGTTCTGGTTTTAGGATGAAAAGACACTACTGACCTTACTTTGAAGATGCCCTTTGCTTTGGGAAATTCGCCCAGATGGGGCATTTAGCCCCAGGAAGGTCAGACTGGCCCAGTGTTCTGGGGGAAAGCTTTGACGTCACCATGGAACCATATACTATTCCACAGGCCAAGGGGCTAAGGGTCTCTTTAGTTGTGCAAATTAGCTGCATCTTTATCTAGATAGTGTCATGAAAGGCAATGTTTTCTCCAGAGAGATCTTGACTAAATTTTTGATGTCCCCATCATTAAAGACATGTAGTGACTGTATGTTCTTGGCCCATGTGGACTCAGTATGGGAGTTTCCACAGAAAACTCCCCATTGTCGAACCTCCAGGGATAGGGAGGACTGGAGGGTACATAAGGGGAAAGCCCTCTGGGGAGAACTGGGGACACCCCACTAAAGAGAGATGAGCTAGGTCAAGAACTCCAGGGAGAGAGATGGAGACCCTGAAGAGGAAGGAATATACTGGAAACATCCACCAGTGGGCAGATGGGATGGTGTTGTGTTGGCAGGACTTGTGTGTTTTAGGAGCAAATTGGTTCAGGGAATGCAAACAACTTAGTCAGAGGTGGTAGCCTGGAGCAGAGAAGCTGGGCTGAGGTGTCAGGATACCAGGAACAGAGTGGTAGCATATGGCCACATCCCTCAGAAGCCACCAGAATCTCCTTGAGGAGGGAAACCTCCAAAGAAAGACTATACTTCCTGCCAGTCTGAACCAGGACAGCCTTAGAATCATTTGACTAGAGCATTAGATAAAATGATTGTGTCCCTCAATCTGGTGAAAAAATCCTCCAGTTACTAGGAAATTCACCCCACAGACATAGTCAGAAATGCATAGACATTGAGGCACAAGGTTGTTATGGAGTTAATCAGAAGCAACCAGAATATACTGGAATATAGTGTCCAACAGAAGGGGATGGGTGAAGTAGATTATGAAACAGTCATATGCTGGAATATTAAAATATCGAGGTGATCCTAAGGTGATGGGAGAATGCATATGCTATAACAAGTAAAAATAAAAATGAAAATTGGATGTAATAATATGACCTTGGATTCAGTGAGACTTCTGAATCCTTGAGGAGAGAATAAGAAGAATCACGTCCTTGGACTGTACTCTTCATGTCTGTGTGTGATATCACTCAAAACCGAAGAATGTGGATATTGGGGAATACACTAATGCTAAACTTCTATGTGATTGTCTTTCTGGGTTTTCTCCTGCTGGAAATATAAATTATACTAGTGGCCATCCTGAAAAAAGGTTAGTCTTGGGGTCTGAAATGGGGACTCAGCAAGTTTTGAGCTGGACTAAAGACGACCATTCTTTCCGGCCTGATTCTGAGGCCTGAAACTACCTGGGGTGTTCTCAGTGGAACTGAGTGAACCCACGTGGGGTGTGGTAACAGTGCTCTTGGGTTGTGCGTGAAGGCCCTACCCATTGCCCCTCCTCCTGACAAGCCCAGTGGACACTTGGCAGCCATTTTCCATGATGTGTCTTTACCCACTGGGCTTGTTTACTGGATTTTGTGTGGGTTCCCATTCTCAACCAGGCTAATCAGCTAGGCCCTCCTGAGAGGATTTTAAATACATACTAGACTCTCTATGCTTTCTGGAAAAGAAGAGATGTAAACTTGCTGGATGGGCCAGAGAAGAAGAGAATATTGGTCTGCAGAGAAGGAACGAGGTACACAGCATTTCAGCCTTCTTTCTAAGATGTTATCAGTCATGAATAGAAAATTATCCTCGGATTGTCAAGCGTCTTTTAGCAACTGATCCTGATTAGTAAAGGGAGCTGTAGAAAGTTGTTCTCATCACATAATTCCATATTATCCAAAGTGTGTGCGTGCGTGTGTGTGTGTGTGTGTGTGTGTGTGTGTGTTTGTGTTGAGGCATATACATACATTTGTATGTATATACCCACATAGTAAATAATTCATAGTTTTTCTGAAGACATCATGAACTTGGGGACATAATATATAGAGATAAATCTCGGGTAAGACCTCACACATTCAGGGCCTCCCTGGTGGTGCAAGGGGTTAAGTCTCAGCACTATGAAGCTATCCGCAGCCACTACAGCACAGAGTTCAATCCCCAGCCAGGGAGCTTCCCACATGGTGCCACAGACCTTTCCTGCCTCGCCTGCTGCTCCCCTCAGCAGTGTATTTCAGTAGATCTGCCTGTTCTGCTCCCACTCTGTCTTTGGTGAATCCTCTCATCCCCCACACCTCCAGCCTGCACCCCAAGTTCTTGTATGCATAAATAAATAAGTCTTTAAAAAAACTCACACATTCAGAGATATCCATTTTCACAGTAAACTCATGCAGAAAGAAGCAAGAAAGAAAGAAGCACAATTTCCTATCACTATATTACACAGCAGACAGAAATGTGTACAGAAGGTTTTGGTGACGCTTCCTTAAGACTGAAACTTGCATTCACAACTCTAGAAAAGAGTGAAAAGAAATTACAAAACTTTGGTGTGACCATGTCATTTGGAGCCAACATGCTATAATTTTTTTAGTAAAAATAATAGCTAACAAAGCTTACTCATTCCAAAAAAGATACCCTATGCCTAAAAGGAGCGATGAAAAGAGAACAGTCTTTTCCAAATATTTGGATAAATTCAGTGTTTAACTTTGTATTGCCTGTTAGGTCATGTTATGCATCTGTTTCTAAGATATATATGTGATCATGTGCTCTGAACATTTTTCACTTATGGGGGAAAAGAAGGAATTAGTGACAGTACCACAGGTACATTGCTGAAACACACAGGTCTGTGCTGTACACACATACTCCAGAAATTGGCAACACATTCCTGTACAAAACAATTTGTTTGGGAACAGCTCGCCAATAAGTGGCCCAAACACCCAGGAGGTCCAAAAATAGGGGATTGGTGAAATAAGTAAGGGTTCCTTGGTCACTGTGAAGTTTGAGAAGAGTTCTCAGGTAGGTACAACCTTTTTCAAAAGGACTTTGGCCACACAAGAGGTAGTAGCCTATTTACAAGGGAATGCTTCAGTCCAGTGAGGAAATATCCAGACCAAGACTGCATATTTCTCTATGAGAGGCAGGGACTGTCTGAAATTTAACCTCCAGACCACAATGGCCCATTAGACCTTTTGAAATGTTCAAGGGCTATGCAAATAAGTCTCCCTGAATTGTATTTTGGATGGGGGGGGGGGAACAAGTAAGGTAGGCACTTGTTGTGGTCTTATTAATAGTCCTCCACCATGTTGATCCAGGAATGCTATCATTTTATCAGCAGACCAATGACTTCACACATGTACAGTAGGTAGCAGTGGAACTTCAGAGTCTTTAGCAGGACTGCGTTATTTTTGATCCAATCTAGAGTTTTCTCTTGTCATACAGTTACTGAATCTCCAATCCTGGTTTTCTTTTTCTGGGGTCAATTGTGCAGCCTTGTTGACCTGTTCTGTCATCAACTGGAGAAATGTCCCTCTGAATCATGATTTAGGTTTGACTGCTAATGGTTTCTTTAGGAACAGCACTCCTGGTGGAAATATCAGCAAGGTGATTTCCTTTAGATTCTAGAGAGTGAATTTTAGGATGTCCTGGTGTCTTAATAACAGCTAGGGTAACCGGGGCCGGTTGTCCTAGTACCAGTGATACCCCCTTCTCACTCACCATGTACAGAGAGCCCCCCAGGCATCTGCAGCATTGTTTGGAGCTGGCCTTCCATTGCTTCCCCAGAATCTTCCCGAACAAGTCTATATTTGCTGAAGTCCCAATTTAAGACACTGTTTAAATCCCTCCACCCTACCCTACAATCAGCAAGACTCTGCAACTTGAATCTTCCCTGAGAACTTAGAGTTGTTTTGGGGATTATCCCCACACCCTCCACTCAATGAGGTGCCCGTTAACTATGATTATCTCCATGTTTTTGAACTTATTGGTGGCCCCCTCCCCCTTTATCTTTACCTTTTGAGTATGCACTCCTTTTTATTGAAAAAGGAAATACTGAAAGTTTAAGAAGTATCAAGGAAGTACCAATCGTGTTAAGGAAGAATGACAAGAAAAAAAGGTTATCATTTACTAAGTCATTTCAAAAGATGATGCAGTTTTATAATATATATGGCTACAAATTTAAAAAATGACAGGACAAAATGCCTCCTAGCAGCTCATTTACCTAGAAGCCTCTGGGCCCTCACCTACACAGGCTGATTCCCAGGCCCTGGGGGGGACGCTCAGGATGCATTCACAGGGTCATATGTTTTTGCAGATCATGCAAAAGTGAGACATTTTGAACCATAGTTGGTTAAGATGACTGTGTCTCTCTCTCTCTGTCCCTCAAATTCTGAGAGTTAATGGAGGGGTCACAAGCCATTTCGGATTGGCTCAGGGAAAGTTGAATTGGGTGTACATTCGGTTTAGGTTTTGTGAAACTCATTTATGGGCCACACAATCCCATCCGTGTATAGTTATGTGACTGCTAGCTCCCCCATGTATGGCTCCAGGAATACCTGTGCCAACTCAGCTGGTACCAGGTGTAAGGCCAGAGGTCATATCATGAAGTCAAAGGTTGGGCTCTCTGAGGCAGTCATTGTGATAGAGCTTGGGGTGCAAAAGGTTTACTGGGGATCAATTCCTGGGAGAGGAAAGGAACTCAGTGCAGGCATAACACAGCCTCAGCCCATCTGTGGGGAGCTCTGGATTGTCCCCTCGCATGGCTGTGGTGGGCTGTGTGGCCAGGCCTTTACACTCATCTCTCTGTGTGGCTGCCCCGGAAGGGTGTGACCGCAAGTGAAGTAGCTCTCTGTAACCGAGACAGCCACTGACCATTTTAAGCTTTTACAGGCTGAAAGGATTATTTTGCAGATTAGCTGCTGGTCCTCTAAACTTCACAACTTGTTTCTCCTCCCTACTAGTCACACAAACACTGTGGTAGAGACGTAGATTCACTCCCTAGATCTCCTTTCAAGAAAGTGCTTGCTGGGCCTTGCTGGTGGTACAAGTTATGCCCAGCACTGTGGAGCTGTCGGCAGCTGCTGCAGTGCAAGTTCGATACTGGGGAGATTCCCACATGGTGTAGCAGACCTCTCCTGGCTTGCCCACTGCTCCCCTCAGCAGTGTATTTCAGTCAATCTGCCTGTTCTGCTCCCCACTCTGTCTCTGGTGAACCCTCTCACTGCCACACGCCTCTGGCCTGCACCCTAGCTTGTATGCATAAATAAATAAATATTTTTTTTAAAAAGGGGGCTTGCTGCCCGCCTGCGGGGCTCCAGTCATCAGCATTCAGGACCGGCTTCAGCTACCGAAAGCCCTGTCACCCAAGGCCACAACTTTCATAGACTGAGGTGGGGTATAAGGACCTGGCCATTTCAGCTTGAAGAGAGACACTCTTAAAGGACCACACTCGGTCTAGAACACCCCATCATGTGGGTTTGTTGGACATGAGTGCATTCTGACTTCTCCTGCTCCCCAATCCTGCTTCCCCCGTTTCCTTCCATGAGTGTAGATTTCTAATGATCATCTCATATCCCCAATTGTCTCAGTGATATTTGCTTCTGGAGAACCCATTCCATGACAGTCGCAACTGGGAGGGGTCTGGGAAAGCTGGTGACTAGATGGGACTTAGGAGCCGATCCCTGAGTGCCCAGCTGACCACATAGGTGGTTGGAGCACAGACAGCCCTGGCAGAAGGGGAGGTCCAGTTATGAAATCTGTGACCAGTAAGGGATTATAAGGGCACTTTGTCTCCATGTCCCTGGAGCAGTTTAGCCCATGTGCCTCCAAGTTACATAACTCCTGCTCAGAATTGGCTCCAAGTTATTATTACTTCCTACTTATACTTGCTACCAGTAACTTCTACTTGGCTCCAGGCAATAATTTTCTGCTTGGCAAAAAGATACAAAACATTTCTTTTTTTTCTTTTGGGTAAAGACCACTCACATGGATGAAATGGGTTGTGTCTGTCTGGCTATTTAAAAGGGTGAGGTTTCTTTCTGTCTTTAAAATATCTGTATCACCTGTGATGCATATTCCACTTTTGATTTCTGCTTATTCAATAACTGTTGCATTCTCTGCTACATTTGGAGCGCAGGTTTTATTGGGTTCTTTTAAATTATAGATCCCCAACAGTTACTGCTAGGACATCACCAAGTTGCATTCATCTGAAGACTTGTCTGAGGCTCATTCACATGGCTGTCAGCAGGAGGCCCCAGCTCCTTGCTGGCTGTGCACAAGGAGACTCAGTTCCTTGTGTGAACCAATCTGCCCATATGACTACCTGAGTGTGCGCAAGGCCTGACTTCCTCCCCCAGTGAGAGTGACCTGAGAGAGAAAGGAGGAAACAAAAAACTTTTATGACCTAGCCTGAGAAGTGATAAATCATCACCTCTGCCACTTTCTATTTGTTAGGAGTGACTCACTCAGTCCAGTCCATGCTCAAGGGGAATTAAGTTCCCCCTATAAGGCAAGTATTGACTAATTTATGGACTTATCTTCTTAAAATCACCTCAACCATGAAATACAAGGAGGACTGCCCACAAGCTGGTTAATCAGTGTCACCGATTCAAGTGTTTCACATTTAGTTCCTGCAGAAAGAAAACCAGAGATGCCCTGATATTGTATAGCTTCTACACAAAATAACTTGATATATTCACACCTGTGTCAACAGTCTCCCAAATTTCCACGATATTACCAATAACAAGTTGAGAAGGTGAAGAGAATTTTTCCAAAATGTAAAAAGAAAAAAAAAAATTCAACCATGCTGCAGAAAAGTATCATTTGTCTCTTCTCCCTCTAGAATAATTTTCTAACAGTTGTCATATCAGAGGTGACCAAAGAATGGACAGTGAAAAAATTTAAGAAAAAGTATTACAGAAGTGTGCGAAGTAGTTAATAAGAATATGGCAATTTTTTCTGGAGTTTGTGCTATTTGTGGCATCTAAGCGCCAACTCTGAACAAAGACCCTTGCAATGTCACGGGAGTAAAAGGGCCCTACCTCAAGGCTTCTTGCTTCATCCTCCAATTTTCAATGTTATCTTTGAATCTGTGCTTTGCAAATGAGGCCCAATGAGACGAAGGAGCATGCAACAGAGGCTTGGCGCTTTGGCCCCGCCGTGGTTCCGTTCTTGGTGCCTCCTCCTGTCCCCGGCCAGTGGCTACTGCCACCTTCCACTTCCATGGGGGCCTGGGTTTACGGGCAGAGTGGGTAGAGCTGGGGCAGGCTGGGGCAGACGTCATTTCAAACATTAAAGAAAGTTGCTGTCACTCGAGGGAAACCTGGAATCTGGCTGCGGGAAGTTGAAAAGCAGACTGTGCGCTCGGGACCCGGCGCCCGCCCCGCGGTGCGGGCGCGGCCCCCTTAAGGGGCGGCACGGGGGCGGGGCCTGGCGGCCGCCCGCTTTCCCAAGCTACCCCGCGCGCGCGCCGGCAGTTCGGCCACGTCCCTGGCCACGTCGCTCCCGCTTTCGCCATCTTCGCCGCTTCCTTTCAGGGACCGCCGCCGTCTAGTGAGCCACCAAGTCCCGGGGCCACCGCGCTGACCGTCGTCGCTATGAACATCTTCCGGCTCACCGGGGACCTGTCCCACCTGGCGGCCATCGTCATCCTGCTGCTGAAGATCTGGAAGACTCGCTCCTGCGCCGGTGAGCGGCCGGGCAAGGCCCCGGGGAGGCTCGGGCGCGGGGCCGGGTCACTCGAGGAGCTGCCGATCTCGGCCGCCCCGGCCTGCTGGCCGCGCCGCCTGACACACCCCCTCTGCCGGCCCGCGGGCGGCCGCATCCTGCAGGGAGCCTGCGGCCCTTCGGGGCAGGCGCTGAGGCCCGGGCGGAGTGTCCCTGCTCTGGGCCGCGCTGTGCACTTGGTGCTCTGCCGAACTTGAGCGGTCGGGCGGAGGAAGGCGCCAACCTTACTGCGCGGAACCCTGCTTTATCTGAAAAGTTTGGAGGGGGTGTCCGCCAGGGGCGTCCCCCCCAGGCCCGGCTATAATGGGCACTCTCCGCGCGCCGGTCGGGTGTCCTGGACCGGGGTCCAGAGTGCGGGGAGCCGGCGAATCAATGGGACAGCGGGAGGAGGATGGGCAGGACCGCGGCGGTTTCGTCCTGACGTGGCAGCCTGGCCAGCCCGGGAGGTGGGGCTGGCGCGGGGAGAGGTCATCCTGTTCCCCCACTTTGCCCCTTCCAGGACCAGCCCGTAGGTTAAGGTGTTGGGTCAGGTCTGTCCCCAGAATTATGCGGGCTTCACCCCCGCGCTCAGGTACAGGATCACGCCTGCCACTGGAGGGGGTGTGGGGAGGTCTCTGAGTGAGTTCCTTGAGGACAGTTAATGCTGTTTTGAGCAACAGAACTGATTTGTCCGATCAGAGTTCCTCCATCTAATAACAGGTTCTCTTAAATCCGCGCCGGTTACAGGGGAGGTCGCAAGCCTCCTGTAACTCCTCACTCCACGTCACCAGTGAGCTGGCGACTCCTTCCCTGGGAGTGCACATTTCATGCACGCTTTGCTGGTAGGCAGTGATACGTGTCTTTCCAGATATTAGTTGTGAAGAATTATATTTCACTAATCCTAAAAGTTTAAGACTTGAGAATTTTTAAATAGTTTCTTAAAATGCAGTGTCTTTCATAGACTCATTTTTGGTGACATTGCTTCAGAGAAATAACTTCTGATGAATTCAAGAACTTTAATTTTGCAGAGACAGTAAAAGATGGAGTCCTAAAGGACCTGGGTGCAAAGATTCCATTTACCTCATTGAGTTCTAAGAATCTCTACATCTAAAGTAACACCACATCTTTTGAATGCTGTTTTCAGGCCTCACCAGTCTCCCTGGAACATAGCTGAGATCCAGGAAGTAAGCAAGAAGACCTTTGAGCAATCAAAATGGATGTTACAAAGTCCATATATTGAAACCAGCGTATCTGGCTTGGAGATGTTCACTCAATTTTTACAACGTTCTGAGAGGGTCAAATGTGTGATTTCCACTGACAGCAAAATAATTGCAGTAATTGTAGCTGACACTTAAGGGCACTCGCTAGTGATCTAAGTGCCTTAAATGGCTTATCCCATGTAGTCCTTAAAATAACCTTATGGATTGTTCTTTTGTCCTCATTCTGTGAGGGAAGGAACTGCGATTAAGGGAGGTGAGGAAATCAGTGGTAAAGAGCCAGTATTGAAACACAGGCAAGCAGTAACTATTAAGGATTCTTTTTTTTTTAAGATTTATTTATTTATGCATACAAACTGGGGTACAAGCCTGAGGCCTGGGGCTATGAGAGGGTTCACCAGAGACAGAGTGGGGAGCAGAACAGGCAGATCAATGGAAATACACTGCTGAGAGGAGCAGCGGGAGAGACAGGAGAGGTCTGCTGCGCCATGTGGGAATCGAACTCCGTTTGCCACTGCTGACAGCTCCACAGCGCTGCACTTAACCGCTGCGCCACGAGGGAGGCCCAGTAACTATTAAGGATTCTGAGTAAACTTCTGACTACTTTGATGCCAGACCCATAGTTTAGGGCACTTTTTTATTACATTAAGAAAATGTTATTTTCCACATCTAATTGAAATATAATTGACATGTAACGTGTTAGTTTTGGATATTCAGCATATTGATTTGATACATATAAGCAAGATGTGTACCATATTAAGTTAACATCACCACCCATAACTGCATTTTTTTTCTTGTAATGAGAACTTCAAAGATGTATTCTTTAAAGTGTTGAAGCATGCTGTCTCCTAAATTTGTCTAAAATAAGATGTCTGAGAGAATTCAGTGCAGCTCTGGAAATAGAATTCTTAAGGGGACCTGAATAAGGAGAAAGTGAAAGGATATGCTATTTTGTTTGTTTTTTGTTGTTCACTATTTTTACTTGGGATATTAGAAACATTTAGGAAAATATAAAATACTACAGCCAAAACAATGTGGAAGAATTAAGTTCATGTGTTTGCCAAGTATTCCTATAGTTAACCTGTAGTTATAGGATATTGTTAATTTCGTTCTCAGACTTAAGATTGTTTTAGTTCTTGTACATGAGATTTCCTGACCTTTTAAATATCAAAGTCACCAAAATTAAATGCCAAAATTTAACTACCAGTTTTGTTTTTCCATCATAAATTATAAAAGTTGTTTAGAGACTATTGAAGGAATAAGAATTTGATACGAGTTTCTCAAATAACTGGAATAGGAGACGTCATCCAGGTTGTGTTTCTCACTTTGAAAATACTGGTTTGAGGTTCACATTAGGATGTTGGCACATGTTTTGAACATGCCTGCAGCTTCAGAACCAGGGTGCTTTTTTCCCGTGGGGTAAGGGATGAGACAGGTCAGTGAAGAAGATGGGGACTCTCTTTTCCTGAGTATCTCATTTGGGAATGTCTATCTAAACACCTCTTTTAAAGTGGGGGCATGATCTTGGTTTACCTCTGTTTGAATCAGCGTTTTCCTGTGGCTGCCATTGCTGTTCCAGAGGGATGCCCAAATGAACTGTTTTCTCTTTTTCCTGAACTGTCATTGCAGCTGGAACCACAGTTGCCTCTTGTTCTAGACACTGATGTGGATGGCTTTGGGAGAGGAAGCCTTGGTTTATAAACAAAGAACTTCATATCTACATTTTCCTGCAGGCTAACAGTTACCAATAGAGCTCTATCCATTGTGCTTAAATCAGTAGTGGAGTCCTTCTGGGATCCATGACTTCCAGCCCTCCTCCTTTATTCGCTCCCTTTATTCGCTCCCTTTCCTTCCTCTACCCATTGTTTAGATTGCTGTTACCTGTCATTATATAGGCTGTAGACTTTTCATCCTACCGAACATGACAGGGGCATAGTCGTTTTCCTCATATGCATTGTACATAATCAGACAGTTTATATATATATATATATTTTTTAATGTATTTATTTTATGCATACAAGCCGGGGTACAGGCCAGGGGCGTGGGGCAGCGAGAGGGTTCACCGGAGACAGAATGGGGAGCAGAACAGGCAGATCAATGGAAATACACTGCTGACAGGAGCAGCGGGCAAGGCAGGAGAGGTCTGCTGCGCTATGTGGGAATCTCCCCGGCTGAGCGTCAAATTCGCATTGTCGCTGCCAACATCTGCACAGTGCGTGCTTAACCGCTGCGCCACCAGGGAGGCCCCAGTTTATATTTTTTGAAGCAAATGGAGAACACCTTTTATTGTTGTCATCAAGTACTTAAAGCTTTTTTGTCACATTCCTAGCACCCGTTTGTAGTAGCTGTCACCTTTTCCTCAACAAAGTTGGCTTAATTTGTCCCCAGTTGACAGGTGAGAAAGAGAGTTAGGATGGACCGATAATGTAATAAGCCCAGTTACCCTAAATGTTTGGGGGCTGAGCTTTAACCTAGACCCCCTGGCTCCAAGGCATCTCTTTCCCTAAGTCACAAGAGCAGTGTTATGGAGTGGTTTCTAACTATGGGGCTACTGGTTTGAGGAAAAGTTAACTGGCCTTTAGGAAGGTACATGACTACTTTGACACAGTGGTTACCATAAGCTCACCCTTGTTGCTGAGTGCTGCTGTGAAGATTATCCTGGTGGTCTGGCCTGCAGAGTTTGGCAGCATCCCCAGGGTGACTAGGACAAAGATAATTCATGGAGAGGTTTCTCTGGTTGAAGGTTCTGTTTTATAACCCATTGGGAATATAAGAAAAACTACTTTTCACTTGGTGCTTAATTTAAAGTAGCATGCACAGTGTATAAATGTGGGCTATTATTCAGAGTGATTATTCTGTGAGAGCTTTTTACCTGATTGCCTTTACATGCTTTGATCCCAAGACAGAACTGACTATGGGAGCAGGATTCCCCCTAGGAGAGTCCTGCCCTTGCTCTGTCTTCGATTGCGGTCCCTGCCTTCCTCTGAAGGCAGGAAAGGTTTCTAATTTAAAAAGAAAAAGTTGCTGCTTGTTAATCAGGTTCACGGGGCAAGGAGAAGAGAGCAAAGCTTTGTGAGCATCCTCAGATTCCCAGCATGGCAGCTCCTGTGTGGATTCTGCACCACTGGATAAGCTCCAGGCCACATGCTGCCCGCCTGCTCCTCTACCCATGCTCTGCTCAAGGAGCTTGCCCACCCGCTAGTGACAGTTAATTAGGGCAGAGCCCAAAGCACATTGGCTGTTTGCCGTCATAGAGATACAGAGTGACTTAAGAACTATTTAGAAGTATTAACCAGAAAAATCATAAAATGAGAATTTACCCCATGCCATGAAATAAAATGAATTCCGTTTTCTTTTGTCCATTTGTTCATCTACTCAGCATATATTTTCTTAGCTATGTGTTAGACCGAGTGCTCAGCACAGAGAATACAAAATGGAAAAAGACCCCAGCCTTTGGAGATCTTGGTGTCCGGTGGGGGGTATGGGAGAGGGGAGGCAGGCCATCAGATAATCGTGGTGTGTTTTTAAAAGTTTTATTGGTAAGAGCAGTGACTGGCATGAAGCAGTTCCCATTGCGTACTTGCTGAAT
The DNA here is from genome assembly GCA_004024925.1 of Scalopus aquaticus. NCBI lineage: Eukaryota > Metazoa > Chordata > Mammalia > Eulipotyphla > Talpidae > Scalopus > Scalopus aquaticus. The sequence continues at coordinate 41,624 of PVIJ01008502.1, forward strand.
GAATAAAAGCACCGAGGAAGCTGTTTTCAAAGATGACTTCCCAGAGGAAATGATGTGTGGGTTGGGCCTCAAAGGGGAGTGGTAAAAGCAATAGGATAGTCCCTGATTTTTAGCTTTGGAATGCTGACAATGACAAAATTTCAAATATGCCTACTGCCAAAATCCCATTAGAACAAAGCCTTTAAAACAAAAGTGCCGTGTGTATCCTGTAATTTTTCATTTAAAGTATTAGAACTGTATAGGAAATTTATCTTTAGTGCTTCAACAAATACCATATGTGAACCACACATGCTCCCCATCCTTTTTGTCCTCTAGCTCCCCGCTGTTATTTGGCAGCCCCATTGTTTCTCCTTTGGAACATTGATCTTTTATAGGAAAAAAAAGTTTCCCATTATTGGAGAAAGACTAAAGGAGCAATCTTACTGGCTGTATCTCTGCCTTTTGGCCCTGAAATTAGCTACTACTGATAGATTCAGAAGCATAGAAGCTGAAAGACAGTGTTGGTGAATAGACTGGAGCTGCAGTTATTCATATATAGAAAGCAGCATTCTATCCAGACTGACTTTTAGTTACAAAATTGTTTTGTAAAATAGTACTGTAAATATCTGTAAAATATGTTAAAACAATGTGGTTTTCATATTTCAGAGGAATATTGCTAATTTGGAAACTGCTATTTCTGCTAAATACTTGCTTAAATGTTTAGTGGTGTGAGGTTTGCACTGTAGATGAGGGTGAGCGGGTTCTGAGAGCTAGTCAGCCTTCGGTTCCTTAGTGATTCACTCACCCTCCAACATCTGAAAACCATGGTTCCTGCCCTTTGACACATAAATACCTGTTGAAATACAGATGTCAGAGAAGCATGCTTACCATGTGACCTTCTAAACTTCTCCAGCTGAGTCTCCATGATACACAACAGTGCTCTGGAGGTTTGGTTGGTGGTTGGAGGTGGTAGTTTCAATATACCAAAAACAGACTGCTGCTTTGAACGACTGGCGTAGTTATAGGTTCCCATTCTCTTGTTGGCATAACATTCAGGAACATTTTTGTGGCAGTATGAAGTTGGTTGGGTGCTGAATCTAAGAGATGGAATTTTGAAAATCAGTATGTCTAAGCAACTGCTGCCTTCAGCGAAGAAGTCACCTTGGGAGGCCACACTACTGTTATGGGGTGGGGGGGAGAGATTGGGGGATGGGGTGCGTAATTGCTCCGAGTCACTGTTCTTCATGTGGTTCCTCATCCCCTTAGTCATTACATTCCCACTCAGTCCTGGAAAGATTAGTTATCATGAGGGATTATTTTAAAATGGAAAGTAAAATGCTAGAAGTAACAGACAATGTACAACACTAAATAACAAATATCAATAAATTTATTTCTACCTGAAGTGACATATTTGAGGATTATAATGTTCATTTGAATGATAGCCGTCCTGGTATACTGGTGATGGCCTAAGTAAATCACTTTCCCAGAGTCACCCATTATAGTCAGAAAAGTTAGAACCTCCTCACAGGAGCATGTTCAAAAATATTAAAGGAAAGAAAAGCTAAAACTGTTCTCATTTATTTAGCATCATGCCACACATTGGCCTTTGACCCCTGGTGTCTCACTTGCCATATCTGTGTTTAGTGCACAGCATTATATATAGAATCGTAAAGCTCTTCAAGGCTTTTCTGATACTCTCCTTTTGTTTCTTTAGGCATTTCTGGAAAGAGCCAGCTTCTGTTTGCACTGGTCTTCACAACTCGTTACCTGGATCTTTTTACTTCATTTATTTCATTATATAATACATCTATGAAGGTATGGTATGGCATCCAAGGGAATGTATTTTATCCATAATTCACAGCCCTGTAAAACTGGAGCTTTTGTCAGCTGCATGTCTAATTAAATATTTTCAAGAATAATGTCTAAATATGGTGTTCTTGACTTAAACTTTTAGACCACCTTGTATATGTAACTGGGAATAGTTATAATTATACCTATTTTTTGTTTCAGAGCAGCATCTACTTAATTAAAGTACTTTCCATGTAGAGATTTTGAAATCCTAAGTTCCTCGAGTATGATAAACTTCTAAAGCTCTTGATAACCCCATAAGAAAAAGGGTGACGATTATGTTTTCAGGCAGTGAGAAATTACAGATTCCCTGGGAAACCCAGCAAGTCAGATCAGAACAAGGAATGAAAGTGTCTCCTTGATGCAGTGTCTCATTTTGCTGCTGTGTAAGGGATTTGTGTAGGCGTCTCCTCCTTTTTTTTTTTAATATATCTTTCTTAAACTTCTGTGTGTGCAGTTTTTTTATTTCTGCTGTGCTTAAGCAACATCTGCCCTAATTTACTTAGATGATTTTTAAACCCTCTAACTTGCCCTAAATTTTAGTATCCATGATACCTTTAGTGTTCTTGTATTACTCGAAAGACAAACGTTTATTAAGATACAAACTTTTTGTAGTACCTAACATCTTGTATACTGTGGTGGTACACACTTCATGCTTGGGGATACCTCTGTTCTTTCATGCAGTCCTTAAACTCATACAGGCTTGGACACTTTCTAGCACGGAGGACAGGGCAGAAAACCAGCGGGGGTCTTACTGTCTGATGGGGGAGACAAGCCCCATCGTCACTGTACAGACTGAAAGACTGCAGCTTGTGACAGCTGCTGTGAAGGGAAAACATGGGGTTACTGATTCTCCAGATGCTTGCCGTGCGCTGGTTTGGGCGCATGTTTGTCGGTGCTCCGTTTCCAAGGGATTGCTGTCAGGAAGTCCTTAGCGAACTTGAAAGTGGCTAGATCCCTGCTTGTCCAGGCAAGTAAAAACTGCAGGTGTTAGAAGTGAGCGAGCAAGAATTCCTCCCTTCCCCCTTAGGACACCTCGATTTCCGAGGAATACTTGCTTGGTGCTGATTTCTAAGCATTATCTCCTGAAAAGCATAGGAATAACAGTTGAGTTTTATGTGCCGGTAGCTTTTTACTGTAGCACAAGTTCGATCCCTGGCCAGGGAGCTTCCCACATGGCACAGCAGACCTCTCCTGCCTCGCCCGCTGCTCCCCTCAGCAGTGTGTTTCAGTTATTCTGCCTGTTCTGCTCCCCACTCTGTCTCTGGTGAATCCTCTCACCCCCTGCACCTCTGGCCTACATCCTAGATCTCATATGCATAAATAAATAAATAAATCTTTAAAAAAGTAAATGCAGAGCACTGATAAGGGGAGAAAAGCAGTTTCTTTCCCCAGAGACTACTAAAGCTTTGATGGACATAATCTGGCTATAGACTGAGTTTGGGGTGACCCCCCCCCCAGCTACTGTGAGCCTCAAATGGATGTTCTGCTGCAGGGGACTGTATGTATAGATGTATATGTGTGTTTTGGTTTGATAGGTGATATGTTGTTCATTCATATTCATACATGTATATATTTGTGTGTGGAGAAAACGAACAGTATGAGATGGTTGTCTTCCTTGCTTTTTTTTTTTTCTTTTGGTGTGTGGGGGGGTATGGGAATGACCAACAATTTTAAACCTTAGAAGTGATGTAATTCACTATATTGGTGCACTACATTACATAACTATCTGAATAGTTCAGAAAGCATTTAATAAAAAGCGCAAGGCTTCTTTTTAATAAAATCTCTGAGAAAACTGATGATAGAAAGAAACTTCTTTAATATAAGTAATATGGGCTATGCTGTGTCAAAAACTATACTCACATCACACTTAAACTTTGATTATTTATTTGCAAATGTATCTTCCTGGTGAGATGCCAAAGACTATTGAATATCTTTGCTGTGTTCTGAAGCCCATGAGAGCTTGATGTTTGCTCTTATTTTCCTATTAAGTCATTTGCCCAAATGATTTCCTCATTAAGTTGAACAAGTGCCAAAGCATAGTGCCTGGTGGTGTAACTGATATCCCAGTTGTCGCTGTCCATAAGCTAAGTCTGTTATTTGGTTCTTAGACCTAAAATTCTGCAATCTGAAAATTCACCAAAAATCAGAATACAAGACTTTTCCTTCGGATTAGATGAATATATGGTGTTTGTCTTTTTGAATGTGAAAGAACATGTAATTTAACAGCTATGCTTTAACAGCTATACTACTATGTGAACAAAATCCATCCCTTGTAGGCAGCAGTGTTTCACAAATTATCACTTACTTTTGGTTTTACTTTTGTTATGTTACCAAAGAGAATTTCATAGCAACAATTTGAGTGTTTGGTGTTAAATAACAATTTAAGTAAAAGCTAGCATTGCCAAGTTTAGCATGAGTTACATTGTTTATCTGATCTTTAGATAAGCACTAAGAAACATCTTCATAAGGAAGAGAAGAGCATTGGTTTTGAACTGCATTGAACTTTGTGTCCATTTTTTTCCCCTTAAACTGCTACCTAAATAGTTTAAAATAAGATTAAAAAAAATTTCTTTGGCAGTTTCTACAGTTAAACTTATATTTAACATATCTAGCAATCTCACTCCTAGATGGGATCCAGGAGAAAAGCTTGTGTTCACACCAAAGCTTGTACATAATTGTTAATAGCAGTTTTATCCACCATTCCCCAAGTTGGAAATAACCCACCTGTCTGACTGGTAAGTGAATAAACAGGTACTTCCAGGTACCACTCAGTAATAAAAGGAAAAAACTGAATACGTGCATGATTAGATCTCACATGCATTATGCTAACTGAAAAACACCCGTCTGAAAGGCACTCCATTTATGTGGTGTTTTGTAAAAGGCAAAACTGAAGAGGCCAATAGCAGATTGGCAATTTCCATCGATTAGGCCTGGAGTAAGTAGGTGGAGACTTGCCTATAGAGGGGCAGCATGAGGGAATTGTTGGGTTGGGGTGTGGATAAGATCATTCTTATTGATCTTATTGTGGTTTAGGAGATGACTCATGGAACTGTACATCCCAAAGAAGTGAATTTTACACTTTTTAAAATTAAAAATTGATATATAGATGATGTAGAAAACCAAGGGAATTGGAACAGTTGTAAAGTTTTGATGACCTAGTATTTTCTCTCTTGTTTTTAGCTTATCTACATTGCCTGCTCCTATGCCACAGTATACCTGATCTACATGAAATTTAAGGCAACCTATGATGGAAATCATGATACCTTCCGAGTGGAGTTTCTGGTGGTCCCTGTGGGAGGCCTCTCGTTTCTAGTCAATCACGATTTCTCTCCTCTTGAGGTTAGTTAAGAAGTCACCTAGTGTTCTCATCTGGTGCCCTGGGGATAATGTGTTCTGGTCTTTAAAAAATATTTTGAGTTGGAAGCTTATGGTGCAACATGCACTATTTGGGGTAAGTTAATCATGGACAAAAATTAGCATCCAGATATTTGGGTTCTGCTAACAGCTTATATTACCTGACTCTCCTGTAGAATATAAACATGACATCTGTGATGCCAAATAGTGGCCTGCCTGTCTGAGTGTTTGGACGATGTGGTCTTTTGCTTCTTTTTTTTTTTTTTAAATTATTTATTTATACATACAAGCTGGGGTACAGGCCAGAGGCGCGGGGCGGTGAGAGGGTTCACCAGAGACAGAGCGGGGAGCAGAACAGGCAGATCAGAAATACACTGCTGAGGGGAGCAGCGGGCGAGGCAGGAGAGGTCTGCCGCACCATGTGGGATTCTCCCTGGCTGGGCGTCGAACTTGTATCGCACGCCGCCAACAGCTCCACAGCATAGCACTCAACCGCTGCGCCACCAGGGAGGCCCCGATGTGGTCTTTTCCCCACTCTGACCCAACTACTGTTTCCTCTTCATGGATGGGTGTCACATGTTGATACCATGTCAGTAAACCCCCAAGCGACACTACTGAACTCCTCACCTGGAGGAGGAGTGGTTTGCTTTGTCCGCCTGGCTCTGCAGTGCTGTGGCTGCTCCTGAGTGCCTTGTCCTCCCTAGTGTTCTAGGTTCCGTTAGGCTGAGCTACTCTGGGCCTTGTGATGGGTGCTGAAGGCACCTGGGTTTTTATCACACTCCAAGGAGTATTTGCAGGTCCTTCTGTCTCCAGAGTTAATAAGTACCATGTTGGGCAGAGAATTTGCATATTACGACTCCAAATTATACTCCAGGGATTTAACCACTCCAAAAAAGCCTAAAGAATAAGAAAGTTACTGAGTATTTAACTAGTCTGGAAGGAGACAATTGGTGAGGAAAAACAGCACTGAGGACGGAGAAGGAATCTGGCTATCAGTTTTGTTGACCCCGCCAGAAGATTTAGAAATTCACCCAGGTTCAGAATAGAACAGGCTTATCCAGGAGAAGCATTATACATGTATGTAGAAGATACACAAAAAATTGTACATGTAAAAACAACATGTGGGAGAGACAGGTGATGAAAGTGCCACGGTACAATTGTCTAGACCACCCACTGTATTGGGAGTGAGCATGCCTCTTAAATGTAGCTCTAGCTCTGTGAGTTATTAAATCGCTAAGCTACCTGATTCTAGGCTCAGATACTCAGACTTTTTATGCTCCTCCCCCATAAAGCTAGAGTACTTCCTGTGAGTTCCCAGTGGGCCCTAGATGCTAACCAAAGCTGCAATTTCTCTCATAGATTTTGTGGACCTTCTCCATCTATCTGGAATCGGTGGCTATCCTTCCACAGCTCTTCATGATCAGCAAGACCGGGGAGGCAGAGACCATCACCACCCACTACCTGTTTTTCCTGGGCCTCTACCGTGCTTTGTATCTCGTCAACTGGATCTGGCGCTTCTACTTTGAGGGCTTCTTTGACCTCATTGCTGTGGTGGCCGGTGTTGTCCAGACCATTCTCTACTGCGACTTTTTCTACTTGTACATAACAAAAGGTACGTCAGGCCATGTGCTGCTTGCTTTGTCCCACAGCCCTGTGTGCTTTTAGGAGCTCCTTTGTCCAACATGTTCCTAGTCCTCCTCTAGTTCATAAATCAGCACTGGCTTCAGAAAAACTTTTTTTTTTAAAAGATTTATTTATTTATACATACAAGCTGGGGTACAGGCCAAAGGCATGGGGTGGCGAGAGGGTTCACCAGAGACAGAGTGGGGAGCAGAACAAGCAGATGAGAAATACACTGCTGAGGGGATCAGCGGGCGAGGCAGGAGAGGTCTGCCGCACCATGTGGGATTCTCCCCGGCTGGGCATCGAACTCATATCGCTGCTGCCGACAGCGCCACAGCGCAGCGCTCAGCCGCTGCGCCACCAGGGAGGCCCCAGAAAAACATTTTAATGACCGTCAACATTCTGGGTCAGGGTTTTCAGTCTGTTTTACTCTGCTGAGCTATTTTTCTGCAGTGGATGTTTTCATTGTAAAAAATTCAACAGAACGAATAATTTTGAAGATAGTCTCCTGAAATCCTACTATTCAAAGATAATCACTGTTATTTCAGTCAATGTAACTCCAGATACCTCTACATATGCACAAAGGATTTAAACTATATATGCTATTCTATGCTCTATTTTCTCCCTGTTTAAATTTTTTTATGTCGATAAATAGAAGCCTGCATACTTTCAGTAGCCATAGAGTATTTCCTAATGTGCATTACCAGATTTACTTAGTCCCCTGCTTATGGGTATTTAAGCTATTACCGATTTGCTTCTTCTGAAATGCAGTGCTTAAAATCAGCATTCGTGTGTGTGTGTGTGTGTGTGTGTGTATTTGCATTTAGGTGAGTGTGGAATATGTGAACTTAACAAAAATATGACAAAAGCCATGTCCTTGCTTAGAGAAAAAATAGTGATGCATAGTGGCACAAATATTTATGCATATAGTTTTAGGGGATTCAGGGGCCCTGGAACCCAACCATAGATCCCAGGATAAGAATCCCTATAATGCTATAATGTAAAATTCCTAATGGTGGAATTACAGAGTATAAGGCCAAATATGTCATCTCTCTCTTCTTTTTAAAGATGGTCAAGATTCCATAGACATCCCTACATACTAACAGTTAGATTTTAATACGTGACGACTAGAAAGGAAGGTGATCATACCAAAAAGCTGCTGTGAATTTAATAGGCATTTCAGTCATATTTCTATTTTCATATACAATTGCTATGTCAGGTACACTTATAAAATACCAATATGATGCGAGGTGATAATGCATCAACTAAATGGTGGAAGTTCTTTGATGATAAAAACATATCAAATACCATGATGTTCTTTTTAAGTGTCTTACAATTTTATTTGTCAGTTACACCTCAATAAAGCTGAGATCTCCAGCTTTATTTAAAGTCATCTACAAATGATTTAATTTAAATAAAACAAGAAAATGCTAGTATGTATGTGCATGACTTTTTCATATATCAAAGAGCTTCATTTATTGACACATTTCAAAATCAAATGACTGTTGGTTACCAAAAGCCTATTTCTGTGCTCCTTGCTATGTAGTTTCTTGTAGGACAGACTTGTCTGACTGGGAAGTGGGAAACTCACCTTGTCAATATCAGCAACCTTTTGTTTTCTTTTCCTCTCTTTAAAATTCTAGTGCTCAAGGGAAAGAAGCTCAGTCTGCCAGCATAAGTGCCAAAGACCATCACCAGCATCTGTCCTTCAGGGTGCTCGGACAGAATTCTTACCACAGCAAAGGCACAAGATGCTTGATATGGAAAATCAGAAACTTCACTCTTGTTGCAGATCGTCGTCAGTGGCTCTGTGATACCCAGAGGAAAAGAACCAGAGGTTTCTGTGTAATGCATCTTGCCTTATCTTTTTTTATTACTATGTACAAAGATTTTTTTACACAAAGAAACTTAATGCTGTATTAATAAATTCAGTGTGTAGCTTCAATTGGGGTAGTTCCAAAAGTGAAGGTTTTGTGAGGAATAAGTGCAAACTTATTTTTAATTCTTTGAAATTGTTGATTTTTTTTGTCTGCAATGAAATTGTACTCCTTGACAGTTGGTAGATTATATATATTCTTCCATCTATCAAACTTACATTCCACTATATTTATTTTTTGCCAAGAGCTGAGTGAGATAACATTTGTTGAAATTTGAGACACTATGTTCAATTTGGTCTATCTGTTCAAATTTCTTCCCACCTGATGTGGAAATCCTCCTCGGACATCAAAACACTACATTAAGGCTGGTAAGGATGGCTTGCAAGTCTTAGCAGTTTGTATGACCAAACTAAGATTCTAAATATAGGAGCCTCATTGAAGAGTCACCAAAGGTGCCTGCCTTTCTCCCCTGCTAAGACTGTCCCGAGGGTGTCGGGAAACTCAGTGGGCAGGGGTTCTGGGCCACTTGCCATTTGAGTGCAGGCCTCAAGGGACATTTATGACTATTTAGGATCTCGGTCTCAACTCCTTTGAGGAATGAAAGATGCGTAGTTACCTGTGACTTGACTTTGCAGTTCCGAAAGATTCCTACAACCATGCCCACGCTCAGATTCAGAATGTTCTTCCTGTCACTTTCAGATAGTAATGATTCTTATTTTTTCTTTAATTGGCAACACCAGTTGCCATTTCTTATATGCCTACATTTTTGTTTTGTTTTTACTAAGCTCTGGCATGATTTATCTTGTGTTACCATCCTAAATAAACATTTTATTAAATATAGAATAAATTGTCTTTTTTATGAATTAGGCTTTTGGAACATCCTATGTTAGGATGATATTTTTTGGTTTTTCAGTTGTCCATAAGCACCCTGTAAGGGTGCAAACATTCATTATCTACTTAATAATCTAGATCTTTGTATTTTGTGGGAAAATTGGCATTTCCCCCCCCCCCTGTTTCTGCCATTATATTGATTTACTACATTTTTTTGACTTATGCAAAAGCATATGACTTTGTTTTTATGTAATGCACCGTAAATGTTAAAGTGTTGAGTACTAACAGTGCTTACTACAAGGAGGATGTAGTTTTTGCTTGATGCATTAAAATATCTTGTGGAAGAAGGGATCTGGGTGGGTTTTATTTTTATTTAGTGTATCTCTTAGCATTTTTCTACATTGGCAGTCTAATTCTCTTTCTCATTTTGCTTTCTGTCTTGCCTCTTGGTTTTACTTTTGTGTATCAGAGTATCTTTCTAGCATCTTAGTCTTGGTTTAGTTTCTGTTTTCATTCTCCTTTGAAGATTCTGAGAGTGTGGAGGAAGGTTGGGAAATCCCATAATAAGTGGGACAGACTATTTGCTGCCCACACTGGGGGCGGGTGGGGGGCTCACATCTGTTTTTGTGCATGTAAATCAAACAAAAGCTGGGATCGTTGACTGGAGAGCACAATGCCTGGAACAAGGATCTGGGACCTCAGCACGCCGCCTGACTTACGAAGTATCCATGCCTTCTCTAGTTGTTCTACCCAAGTACAAATAAAACTGACTAAGATGTTACCACCATTTTGTAGCCGACCAGGATGACATCTTAATAATAGTGTGCCTGCGTGGGGATGCAGGGCTGGGCAGAGTCCTTGCACACATTGGAAGCAAAGGCCTTGTATGACACACCTTATGAAGCACTGTTTCAGAGTTACTTTCACCTCCTGAATAAAGGTTATCAGGTAATTAACATTTTTATCAGACTGCTTTATTTGTGTGAGTGGTTTCTTTTTAATGTAGACACAAAGAGAAATAAAGCAAAGTTAATAGATTGACCCACTAAGTGATAACATGAAAAACTGCTGGCTCTTGTATACTTACAGACACCGATTCATCCCCTGTCCATCTAGTTCATTCAGAGTAAATGACATTCCATGCTTCCTTATAGTCTGATCAAGAGAGGAGTAGGTAGCGAAATAAGTGACCAAAAAAAAGGTTGCATGTGGAAACACTTTGCTTGAGAAGATATGTCTCAACCTTTTAAGATGCCATGAGATTGGACAGTTTCCTGAAAGGGGCAGGCAAAGGTCTTGTTTCAGTAGAAATTCTAAGTGATTTGTGGTAATGCTAAGTAGGAAACAAAGCTTTGGGGGCAGTCTTAGTTTCCCACAGTCTAACTCTGACCTTGAATTTAACATGAGCCTCCTTCCCCTCAGTTACATTTAGGACTCCTGCACAGTGTTTCACAGGTCACCCTCCTGCCACAGGGTTACACTGTGAGATGTGAGACTGGCTGCAGATCTCAGTGCACACAGGTGCTCAGCTCTTGGTGGGCCCCTTCCCCCTTTGTGCCTTGAAAGCTAGCTGGGATCAGGTTTTGGCCCATTTGATGACAACAGTCCTGCTCTTACTAGGAGGGCAATTCATGGATAGAAATTGACTCCCAGTTACCTTTCAAAACCACCCATCTGAAGCAGGCTGATGAGGGATGAGTTGATTGGGGCTTTCTGGGTTTTTTTCCTGTGTGCTTTCGCCCTCTGGTGGCTGACTATGGAATTTTCAAGGAACCTGTGCTCTGCCCAGGATTCCCTGAACTCCAGCCTTGACAATGGGTTAGCTTTGTAGTGTGGAGCCTTGTGCAAGTGCTGTGGGTGTTTCTCTTCCAGTTCTGAAACAATTCCCTCTTCAATCCCTTCAGCTTAAAAGTAAGTTGCAACGTAAAATTAGCACTCATCCTTTCAAATAATGACAAGGGTACTGTTGTAATATTCTAATCTCTACTCCCAGCTAGGCTTAGGCACTTAAAAGGTGAGAGTCTTCAGTAAACACTAAACTACATTTGACTCCACTATCAAAACAGGATGGGAATTCAGAACCTATTTACACATCAAAGAAGGTTTCTAAGCCAAATGGTCCTGTAATAGGGGAATCAGTGTGCCCTGAAACTAAAAAAGTGATTTGTTTACTTCAAGTATTGAGACCTGAGTATCTCAGGACTTCAAGAATGCTTGGAGAAACAATAATCCAAATTCCTGAAAGATCACCTGAGTAACATCTCCTAACAATAGCAACAAAAATTAAATGTAAGGATGCCAACTTTACTCGGTGTTGGAATTTACCCAAATTTAAAAACTAGGCCTAAAAGGAGAACTAGAGGAGGATATGAATTAGTTTGGAACAATCAGTAAAAAATCAGTTTGTCCAAATTAATGTGAAGATGAAATGCCAAGAATGTCTCTGGAGGATATTTAATTTGTAAAAAAAATAGTGAAAATAACCTGAAAGTAAAGCAGAGAAAGATAGTTTTTTTCCCCAATTTTTTTCCCCAAATGACAGCATGCTACCCCTTGTTAAATCTGGATTTAACTACCTGTGTATCCTCAGGTGTCAGGTATCTCCTTTTTTGAAATTTTTCATCATTTAAAAAAAGTCATGGGCCTCCCTGGTGGCAAAGGGGTTAAAGTCTCAGCACTATCAAGCTATGGCCAGCCACTGTGGCCTGAGTTCCATCCCCAGCCTTGGAGCTAACCCTGGAGCTAAACCACATGGCGCAGCAGACCTCTCCTGTCTTGCCTGCTGGTCCCCTCAGCAGCGTATTTCAGTAGATCCCCCTGGTTCTGCTCCCCACTCTGTCTCTGGTGAACCCCCCCTATACCTCTGGCCTACACCCAGGTTCTTGTATGCACAAATACAAATAAATCTTTTTTTAAAAAAGTCAAATGTATCATTCATGTGTTTTAGTTTTTTTAAGATTTATTTACTTAGGCATACAAGAGCTGGGGTTTAGGCCAGAGGTGTGGAGGGTCGAGGCTAGAGGTGCAGGTGGTATGAGGATTCACCAGAGCGAGTGGGGAGCAGAACAGGCAGAAAGACTGAAATACACTGCTGAGGGGAGCAGCGGGTGAGACAGGAGAGGTCTGCTGTGCCATGTGGGAATCTCCCTGGCTGTGTATTGAACCGGTGCTGCAGTGGCTCTGGAAAGCTTCATAGTGCTGCGCTTAACCCATTGCACCACCAGGAAGGCTATGTATCATTTATGGTTTTAAGAGCTCTGCTTTGACTTGGATATTTCATTTTGGAAATAACAAATGGTCATTTTTTAAATAGGTCTTTCTAAAGATCTATTTTTAAATAACTTTAATAGCAGAAGGTTGAAAAACGTGTCTAAAATAAGGAAATGAACGTGCATTGTATGAGATACCCACATGATGGCATGTTTTGAAATAGGTTTAATTCAGCCAATGGAATAATGTGCATGAGAATGGCAGGATATATCTACAGTGATTAGAGCTATACAAAATGCACTTACTTTTAAAAACGTATATACTACCTCTAAAATTATAACGTTGTAGGTGGTTATTGTTTGTAGCATTAGGCATGTCTTTACTAACAAAACTTTATGTAGAAGAATGATCTAATCACTAAGCCTTACAAATCCTGTTTGCAGAAAGGAAAAACTACATTTCAGAGTATGTGTGACCACAACCTTCTGACTTCCTTCATGTAACTCCCATTCTTCATCCAGATCTCACTTTATTCTCAGGGATGTCTCCCCTGACCTCTTTGATTAAGTCATTTCTGGCCACACCAATAACCAATAAATATTTCTCTTATGGATGAGTATTTTTTTTTCTATAAAAACCTGGCAACTCTCCTATTTATAGTTTCCTATATCATTTTCACAATCAATACAACTTCAATATTATTACATCTAATTTTTTTTAACCCTGAAGTTATGCCCTTTAGAAGACACACGAAGGAACTTCAGACTTAGAAAATCTTGACATTTAATGAGTTTACTCACCAGGTATTTCATGTGCACAGCAGAGAACAAGATGGACAAGTTCCTGTGCTCATGAAGCTAACCCTTAAGATGAAAAAGTAATAAACGTAATACAATGGCAGGGAGAGCCTAAGTGCTATGAAGAAAACCAAAGCAGGACGGGAATGGAAACTAACTGGGTGTAATGTTTAAGATAAGGTGACCAGAGAAGGCATCTCTGAGGCTGTGACACTTGAGCTGGGGCCCCGAATGAAGGGAGTGACATGGAAATACCTAAGGGAGGGGCGTCATAGGCAAAGGAAACAGGGAATGTAAAAGCCCTGTGGTAAGAATGTGCTTGACTTTCGGGGCGAAGGGGTGAAGGCAGTGGCGTGATGGAGGACAAAGGCGCAGTAACCCAAACTGGGGAGACAGGCAAACATGTATTTACAGACTTGGGATGAGTGACTACCAAGGAAAGGCCTCTGTGAGGGACATAAGTCTACTTGATGCAAAGTGCACTCTTGCCTAAGCAGAGGTTGGGTCAAGTTTGAGGTCACCCCAGTTGCTGTCGGGGAAACGCACTATAGGAAGGACGCAGGGGCGAACCAGAGAGCAAAAGGGACACTGTCCAAGCCCGGGATGAAGGTGGCTCACGCCAGGTGGGGAGTGGTCCGACGCTAACAATCAGCTATAAGCTGCTAGGGAGGAAGGAGAGTCGGTCAGGCCACTCCCACCCCCGGGATGTCGAGGCGGGGAGGATTTCAGACCCTGAACTCCAGAAGGATGCCGAGAGGCAGTCCTGCCTACGGAGGGGGCCACTTCGAACAAGGCTTGGAGTCCCACAGACCTGGTCTGAACATCAGATCCACCACTAACATTGTGGGCTTCTGGGCTGGCTAGGCCTTCCGGCCGGAAGAGCCCTTATCTATAGCAAAGGAATATTAACAGGCGACTTTACACCCAAGCTGACCAGCAGTAAACCTGCTCCGCGTCTTCCGGATCGGCGCGTCTGCGCAAGCGCAGGCGCTGCAGTGGGGCCAGTGCGGTCAGTGCGCCTGCGCTGCGCTCAGCCCCGCGTGCGCCTCCCCCGCGTCGAGGTGAGCCGCCGGGAGCGGGGCTCCGAGCGGCTGCAAGCGCGCGGGGATCTGGCCTGAAGCCGGCCGGCGGGGCCTTAGCCATGCCGGGGATGGTGCTCTTCGGCCGGCGCTGGGCCATTGCTAGCGACGACTTGGTCTTCCCGGGGTTCTTCGAGCTGTTTCTGCGGGTGCTGTGGTGAGTGAGGCGGGCTCTGCGGGCCGGCGGCGGGCAGGGAGCGGGGCGAGCCGCGCTGGGCGCTGACCTCGCCGCGCAGTTACCCGGCGCCCGGCCGCTGCGGGTGTTTTCCTACCTCCCGCCTGCCCCGGAGGTCGGTGCTGTTACTCTCCCCACTTCGTGGGCAGCAAACTGAAGTCCGGGGCGTGTAGGCCGTGCCCCGGGTCACACTGATGGGCCCGACGCCCGGGCGCCGGCGCTGCAGGGCGCGAGCACTCCCAGGGTGGGAGCTGCCGGGACTGCGCTGCCGATCTAAAGCCGCGGCCGGGACCTCCCTTGCTCCGGCCAGAAGCAGCCCGAGCTTTGCGGGGGAAACGCCGCACATCCTGTGTCTGCCAAGATGATGGGAAGTAATACCCTTCAGTGTCATTCTTGAGCTGCTCTTGCCTGAATTCCGTGGAAAGCAGACAGGCTTTGCAGGAGACGCTCTCGTCTTTCAAAGTATGCAAGTGGAATTAGGTGTCTGAAGTCGCTTCCTGGAAGGTCCCAAGTAAAGCAAATGTCATTGTTATAAAAAATTACTTTTTTGAGGAAAAGGGATATTTTAAAACGTAATTTTATGAGTTGCTTGTCAGTAGCTTCATAGTTTTCAGAACCAAGTTTTTCCGAGATCATTTTCCGTTAGTCACAAAACTGACAAAAGCGTAAACAACTCCTCCAGTTCCACTTCTGGGCTTGAAGTTTATTAATAAGTTGTCCTTGCCAAACGGTGCTCTGCACCCTGCTGAAATACCTCTCCTGATGGGGGTCTGTTTGCATTAGTTGGTGCTGACTTTCCTTCCACACTGAGTTACAAAGTATGTTTGAATCCACAATACTTACTTTTGATTTATCAGTGTTTACCATGGAACATCTTTGCATAGCTTGTGTCCTGCCCCCTTGTTTTCTTACTACAGCAGATTGCAATGTGTGTTCATCAATTTCTTAATCTGCAGAAGTAAAAATGTTAATTAGTTATCATATACTTGTCACAAACGGGACTGTTTTCCAGCAGCTCACATACTTGCTTGCTTGTGACTTTAAATTCCTCTCATACATTACAGCAGGCTTAGAATAAGAACAATTACATAAGCATTGAAAATATAAAACTCATACCCAAAAAGTCATACTTGTTTGTTGACACAGTAGATCTTTTATTGATGGAAATTACATTTCCAAGTAATTATATTTCCAAGTGAACTTCACTCACCTTGATTTGAAAAATATGAGTTCCTTTTATTTCTCTGCAGCGTGTTTTCCAAAGCAGTTCCTGGGTTCCATTTCTGACCCCCGTTTCTTGACAGGTGGATTGGCATTCTGACCTTGTATCTCATGCACAGAGGGAAGCTGGACTGTGCTGGTGGAGTCCTGCTCAGCAGTTACTTGATCGTTCTCCTTATTCTCCTGGCAGTTGTGATTTGTACCCTCTTGGCCATCGTCTGTGTTAGCATGAAAGGTAAACAGCAGCCATTTCTTTTTTTTTTTTCCCTGCTCTATTTATTTATTTTTTTATATCGTTGTTCATTTTTGTACAATATTTGACTTCTCCGCTCAGATGTAATGCCCACCAGTACATCACCCCATGAATCATCACTATAGTCTCTTGTGCTCTTCTCTCCCCTGTTTTAACTCCTTTCCTCCCCACTCCCCTTCTTGGGGTTAATTTGCCTGCCAGTTTCGTCTTTTTTTCTGGCCCTTTATTTGGTTTCCCTATATTCCTCCTATAAGTGAAACCTTTCGATATTGTTCTGTTTCCTTCTGACTTATTTCACTGTCCATAATCCCTTCCAGTTCCATCCATGTTACTAAGAGCAGATTTTTCTATCTGACACCTATTCTTTCTTCTTCTTTTTTTTTAATGTATATATTTTTATTGTTATTTATGTCTTTTACATTTTGTATTCCCCTTGGGTGACCCACCACCAGTTCACCCATGATCCATCTCTGTGGTCCCTTGTGTTCTTTTCTACTCCATTTTGTGCCCTTATCCTCCCCTCCCCTGGCCGCCCAACCCCCCCCACCTGCTGAGTGTGTCTCTCCTATTTGGTTTCCCTATAGTCCTGTTATGAGTGAAACCATTTAATATTTTTCTCTTTCTTTCTGTCTTATTTCGCTGAGTATGATCCCCTCTAATTCCATCCATGTCGCTGCAAATTGCATGTGTTTATCTTCTTTGAATGTTGAATAGTATTCCATTGTGTATATGTACCACATCTTCTTGATCCAATCATCTATTTTGGAAATCTGGGTTGCTTCCATACCTTTGCTATTGTGAACAGTGCAGCAGTGAACATACGGGTGACACCTATTCTTTCTTAACAGCTTTACTAAGAGATAACTCACATATCATACAATTAATTTACCCATCTCAAGTGTAGAATTTATTCATTTTGAGTAGATAGCACAGAGTTGTACATGAACTGTTGCCTTAATCAATTTTAGAACATTTCATCACCCCCGACAAGAAACCTTATACCCATTAGCAGTGGTTCCTCATTCCTTCCCCGCCTTCTCAGGCCTGAACATCCATTAATCTACTTTCTGTTGCAATAGATTTGCCTATTCTGGACATCATAAAGTGGACTCACTCACTCTGTGGCCTTTTGGTCTGGCTTCTTAAACTTAATGTTTTCACGGTTCACCCATTTTATAGTATATATCAGTACTTCATTCCCTTTTTTTTTTTTTTTTAAACCAAATAGCACTGCACTGAATGGATTTACTACATTTTACTTATCCATTGGTGGACATTGGTTGTTTCCACTCTGGCTATTACATATAATGCTTCTGTGTATATTACTGCATATGTTTTTGTATAGACATGTGTTTTCTCTTGGATGGCACTGTTAGGTCATGCGGTAACTGTATGTTTAACTTTTTAAGGAACTGCCAGACTGTTTTCCAAGCAACTACACCATTTTTCATTCTTACCGGTAGTTCCTAAGGGGTCCAGTTTCTCTACATCTTTGCTGTTATTGTCTAGCTTTTTGATCTTAGGCACCCTAGTGGATGCAAAATGGTGTGTTATTGTGGCTTTGATTTGCATTTTTTGATGAGTAGTGATACTGAACTTTCTTTCATGTACTTAATGGCCACTTTATATTATTTTTGGAGAAATGTGTATTCAGATCCCTTCCCCGATTTTAAATTGGGCTATTTGTCCTTTTATTAATGAGTTGTAAGAATTATATCTGTTCTTAATGAGAATTCTTCCCTTGTGTCACGGCTTTATATACAGCTACTTAGGTGAGAATGTCTCTGAAAAGGTTGGAATCCTTCCTGCTTGATTGCTCTTATTTGTAAGATAATGTTAATACTTTTGTGACTAAGAAATAAATACATTAGCAAACAAACACATCAGAAATAAGGCTGCATGGCATGCCACCAGGCAGCGTGTTTCAGTGTTCTATCACTGCTTGCTTTGGGGTGTAGGCATCACGCTTATCAGATCGTAGATGATGATAAAATTTAGAGGGAGTAGTGGATAGTGGGTGAAAATTAATATTGCAATGGTTTGTTATGACAGGCTGAAACCTTTTGTTTTTTTAAGATTTATTTATGCATACAAGCTGGGGTGCAGGCCAGAGGATTCACCAGAGACAGAGTGGGGAGGAGAACAGGCAGATCAGAAATACACTGCTGAGGGGAGCAGCGGGCGAGGCAGGAGAGGTCTGCTGCGCCATGTGGGAAGCTCCCTGGCCAGGAATCGAACTCATGCTGCAGTGGCTCTGGATAGCTTCATAGTGCTGCGACTTAACCCTTGGCGCCACCAGGGAGGCCTGATAGGCTGAAACTTAATGATAGTTCCTAAGGAGAAATAGAGAAATATTTCTTTCTTTTTTTTTTTTTTGTAAAGATTTATTTATTTATGCATACAAACTGGGGTACAGGCCAGAGGCATGGGGCAGCGAGAGGGTTCACGAGAGACAGAGTGGGGAGCAGAACAGGCAGATAGTCAGAAACGCACTGTTGAGGTGAGCAGCGGGCGGGGCAGGAGAGGTCTGCCGCGCCATGTGGGAATCTCCCTGGCCGGGCGTCGAACTCGCGTCGCCGCTGCCGACAGCTCCACAGAGCAGCGCTTAACCGCTGCGCCACCAGGGAGGCCCAAAAATAGAGAAATATTTCATGGCAAAAAATTTTTTTCGCCACCCCCTCGTGGCAAAATATTTTATGAGCAAAAGAGCTGAGGGTTTGGAGTGACCAAGAAGCATGGCATGTAGCTGCTTCCTACAATACTACTAATAGAACAGAGCTTTGTGCGTTGAGTGTACCTCTGAAAACATAGATGTGTGGAGTCTGAATTAAAGAAGGTCCCACTCTGTGGTCTGTGTTGGTCCCCATGGGTCCTGGGTCGGAAGGAACTGCACTGTGAAGTTCTTTAATGAAGTCAGAATTCCTGAAAGGGAAGGTATTCAGACATGTCCTTTCAGATACAGCATTATTTAATTTATTTTCCCTTTTTGTTCATGTCACATTCTAGTTAGAACACTGAGTTTACTTACAGCTGTAATCGTGGGTCCAGATTTGAAGCGCTAAGTATAAGCTATTTTGTTCCTTAAACATTTTTCAGATCTTTCTGGTGCTGTCGGGCTCCTTCACACCCCTGTGATGGATGACCGTGTTCCCCTGGCTCCTCCTGGGAGGAATGCCTGGTCAGAGCGCAGAAAACATCTTCCAGTCAGAGAGGGTGTGACGGGTGGGCTGCTTACCGAGCAGCCCCCGCCCTGCACAGGCCAGGTGCCCGTGTCAGATAAACTGGCTTTCTGCCTGGCTCAGCGGTGATCCCCTGTGTCAGGTTGGTTCAGGACAGGACCTATCATCCAGTTTGGACTAGTGAAGTCCAGAGTGTTTTGCTGGGAGGTTCTGGAAAGTCCTTTGTTCCTCTAGGCAAGATGGAGAAACAACATACTGTTTTCCTTCTGGCTGGTGCTATGTCCAGTCAGCTGCTGAGTCCCCACTGTCCCTCCACACACAGCCCGGGATAAGCTGCCTTAAGGAAGGAGGGCAGAGCCGTGAGGAGCAGGGAGCTGGATGCCAGTCCAGGCCCTGCATCCGAACCCCTAAGTCAGGTCCCTTCTTGGACTCAAACTAGTTTGAATTGGATTTTCTGTTACCATGGCTAAAGATACCACAACTGAACTGAAAACAACACATTATAAAAACATGTTAGTTTGCCAGTTTGTTACAAATCATATGCCTTATTTAACTATTCTTAAATTTCAGTGAAAATGTAAAGAAAGCAAAAATGAAAGACAAAGGGAAAGAATATTGTAACTCATGGTACTTAGAAGAGTCAATCTCCTTAATATATAAGGATTTCTGTGATAAATAAGAAAAAGACTAATGATCAGTAGAAAGGTGGAAAAAGATGACAAATAGTAAAATGACTGTAAGTGACTTTCACTATAAAAATGTCGGCCTCAGTCACAATAAGAAAACTCACCTCAGTGGGACAGTAGAACATTGGGATGGGGAGCTGTGCAGAAACACGCAGCTCATTTTGTTAAGGGGAATATTAATTGGGCCTCCCTGGTGGCTCAGTGGTTAAGCACTGCGCTGTGGAGCTGTCGGCAGCGGCCACGCAAGTTCGATGCCCAGCTGGGGAAATTCCCACATGGTGCGGCAGACCTCTCCTGCCGCGCCTGCTGCTCGCTTAGCAGTGTATTTCCATCGATCTGCCTGTTCTGCTCCCCACTCTGTCTCTGGTGAACCTTCTCTCCGCCGCACGCCTCTGGCCTATACTCCAGCTTGTATACATAAATAAATAAATCTTTGAAAAAAAAAAGGGGGGGGGAATATTAATTGACTCTCTTGTCAACTAATTAGTCGACTCTTTCCCCCATTTCAGGGGTGTATGTGAGAATTGGTCAGTTTTTTCCTATATAGTTGTGTGCACAGAAAGTACTTGTAGGGCTGTTCATTGTGGTGGTGTTTGTAGGTACAGAAGTCGGGCACAAACTCATTGCCCGTCGGGAGGCCTGGTTAGGTCTGGTGTAGTTCGTCCCTGCGCTGTGTGTGCAACTGTTACAGGGAGAGAAACGCCTGGGAACCAAAGAGTGATCTCCCATGTGCTAAGGCACGGGACACTGTGTGCTGTGTGTGGCTTGCCTTTCTCCAGAGCACGTGCACGCACACTCCCTGCTTTGTTGAGATGCACACTGCAGGTTGCACACTCCTAGGTTTACCCGTAGGGAAGATAACTGCAGGTCTGGGGTTCAGTCTTGGGAAAAAGCCTTAGTATTTACCTTACAGCTGCTTGAGCCATTTTGAACTTCACCTCTCACATGCATTACCTGCACACAATCAATAGATTTTTTTTTTTACAAGCTTTAAGTTTTAGGTATATTTTCTAATAATTCATCTCAGTAATCAACATCATTTGACTGAAAGACAGTTTACTTAGCTTTTGGCTGATGTACTTCTTCAAAAGCAACATGGCAAATTGTAGAACATGCATTTGAAGCACGTAGAATTCAGTCATCTTTATCCCAAAGACTGGTGCTTGTGTGCTGCCTGTCCGCTTTTTCTTGGTCATCAATATAGCAGAACTGAGAGCAATCTTGGTGCCGTTGTGTTGATTTCTGATTTTGGTTTGAGAACCTCTCCAGTGAAATGCTGCTCCTGCCAGCGGGGAGGTAGAGTTGGAGGGTGTACCCTCAGGGAGGGTCCACGCTGGTGGGAGAACACCCACCTCTGCCCTGCCGCCGCTGAGCTTGGTTTGCTCTTGGGACGTCTCAAGTCTCCCCTCGAGCTCATTGCTATGTTGTTCCAGGGAAGAGCCCTGACGTGGCAGAGAGTTGACCCAGGAGGTTCTGTAACATGTGCTTCCCCGCTGTTGCCGCGGCTGCTGGGACATGGTTCCTTCGCCAGGGCGTTGTTGAGGACGGTGCGCCGGGAATGTTGCCGGGCTCAGTAATTATGGGGCCATCGGCACCACAACGCCCACTGCACCAGCCTGGTCCTCGCCGACAACTGTTTATCCAGAAGAGAAAATAAATAGCTACATAATTTTTTCAATGTCTTCTTTCTTTCCTGGAACCTTAATTAGAACTCCATTTCCTGCTTCCTCATTTATGTGTTTATTTCATTCATGCAGTAACAATATGTGGAATCCAGGTGCTGCTTAGCAACATTAGGACACTCCCTAACTTGGAACCCTCGACATCCAGAAAGCTGAGTGTGTGTGTGTGTGTGTGTGTGTGTACGTACGTGCATGTGCACGCTGATACTGTTTCCTGTCTCCCTTGGGTGAGCAACTTTTGTTGAACAACAGCAAAAGTCAAAGTACTGGCTTTTCATAGACCTCTCTCTCAGAGATAGTGCTGTTTCAGTTACCTTGAAATATTTTGTCTTGTTGCCCAAAAAGAGCCTGGTTGTGTCTGATATTTTTAAATGTGCTTCTAAGTGACTCATGGAAGGTCATTTTTGGAATATAAAAGTTATTTCCTTAACAAATGATTCTTTGGATTTTTCTCAAGCATTGGCTTTGTTTTCATCATGTCGCATTTTTGTTACCTTCATGTTTATCACAGCTTTTCCCCAAAGGGAGAGAATTACTGTTTTGTTTTTTAGAGTTAGTGTTTTAATTTACTTATTTTTAAAGACTTATATATTTATGCATACAAGAGCTGGGGTGTAGGCCACAGGTGTTGGGGGAGGGGCTGAGAGGATTCACGAGAGACAGAGTGGGGAGCAGAACAGGTGGATCCACTGAAATACACTGCTGAGGGGAGCAGCAGGCAAGGCAGGAGAGGTCTGCTGCACCATGTGGGGAGCTCCCTGGTCAGGGATCAAACTCAAGCTGCAGTGGCTCTGGATAGCTTCATAGTGCTGCAGCTTGACCCATTGCGCCATGAGGGGGCCTGAGAGTTAGCGTTTTTATGCCAAGAATTTAAAGCACACAGATTTCTATTGATTCTTGGATTTGTTTTACGAATAGAGTAAAAATGTTGTGTCCAACTGTTAGGTTTCAGGATCGTTCCTTTTCCAGGGTGAGGACGGGGAGGGGGGCGTTGGTGAGGTGGAGAGCTGGGTCACACAGATCTGGGTTCTGTTTTAGAAAGTAAGCATTCAGCTCTCTAAGCCTCAGTTTCCTCGTTTGTACGGTGGGACAGTGACACTCCCAGTCAGTGTGAGTGTTCAAGAGCAGTGTGGGTGGAAAGTGTCCCGATGGTGTCAGGTGATGCAGGTCCCGACCAGATGGCGGGCTTGCTTTCCACTCATCGAACTTGGTGATGTGCCTTTTTTGCTTGCGACAGTGCTGGTTTTGTTGGTTGTCCAGCATAATTATTAATAGCTCCGCTGTTGGGCTTTCAGAAGTGTCCCGATTTGGACAACGATCTTATGGTTTTCCTAGTTAGAGCCGGAAGTGTTAGTGAATCCTGGTGAGTCTAAGAAATGATCTGAGGTTTTCTGTCACGTTACTTGCCCTTCACTGTGTCACTGCTCTCAAATTTAGGCCTGGATTGCTGGCAACAGGTAAAGGCAGGCAGTGGCGTGGGTAGCCTGCCAGCACGTGCTGTCCCAGCTGCGTTTTTGTAGACAGGGAGCTCTTCCATCTCCGAGGAGACACATGACCATTTAATATCTTCTGCATCTCAGGAACCATTTGTAATCCTGGACCACGGAAATCTATGTCTAAGCTGCTGTACATCCGCCTGGCTCTCTTCCTGCCAGAGATGGTCTGGGCCACAGTGGGGGCCATCTGGGTGGCAGATGGTGTTGAATGTGACAGGACAGTTGTGAACGGCATCATCGCCACCGTCATCATCAGGTGAGGTCGTCTGTGTCTCTGCTTTGTTTCTTGTTTCACAAATGCTGAAGACGGAGGTAAACAAACCTTTCTGAGCCACTCCGGATAGTCCATGTGCTGCAGGCTTCCTAAAATAGTTAGAAATTGGACCCTGCTGAATACATCATGGGCATTAGAGATGCTTGTTTATACATGAGAAATAATTCAGCTTCCATCGTGCATTTATCAATGTAGTTTTTCTTTTTTTATTTTTTGCATTCCCTCCCTTCTCATATAAGAAGGAAGAAAACCTGAAACCCAAACCAGTACAAGAGCAAGAAGACATCAGCGTCAGGAGTCGTACCAGGGAATAATGCACGGGGATAAAATTTTCACATTTTTAAAAAAAATCAGCACTGCTCTCGTTACCCCCCTGCGCTGGACAAAGGAGCGGGCTATCCCGGCGCTGCCCTCCCCAAAGGCCGCCAGGACCACAGGCCCCGGCACAGGCCCTGCCAGGGCTCGCAGGGTGGTGAATGAAAGACCAGCTAGAGCGTCCTGCAGCATGGCGGGAATTCTTTCGCTTTTGCCAGGAAGACCCTGAGGCCCAGAGGAGTAACCCTTGGGGCTGTGGTCAGGGAGACAAGGCCAGCCGCTGCCATGCTGGCTGCCCTGTCTGTCAGACGGCTCCTTTTTTCTTTTGTGGTTTCAGCTTTCAGGGCTCTGGTCTCTGTAGGGCCTGTGTAGTCAGGAGCTCATAAGAACTTTCTAGAAGAAGCAAGTCTCTCACCTCAGCCAGTTTTTGGGAGAGCCCCATCTTCCTTGGTGAGGGGAGCCCCCGTGTGTAGATGAACCCGGGGAGGGGCTCTGGCTGCCCAGTCCACACGTGGGACCCGCGGTCATCAAGGCACCGCCTCTCTGTTTTGCAGCTGGATTATCATCGGCTCCACCGTGGTCACCATTATCATCGTCTTTGACCCCCTGGGGGGGAAAATGGCCCCCTACTCCTCTGCTGGCCCCAACCACCTGGACACTCATGAGTCCAGCCAGCTGTTTACTGGCCTCCGGACAGCAGCTGTGAGCGTGTGGGAAACCAGGATCAAGCTCTTGTGCTGCTGCGTTGGGAAAGACGACCATACTCGAGTTGCTTTTTTGAGTACGGCAGAGCTTTTCTCAACCTACTTTTCAGTAAGCTGAAGGGGTCTGGTCTGGTCTCTTTCTTCTGTTTAAGTCAATGCTTCTTGTGTTAAGATGAGTACTCCATGTTTCGGGCCGGTCCCCCTGTTCACATAAGATAACACCTGAGAACCTGTGGTCTGGGGGTGTGGGACGGGAGACCCCGCCTGGGGGCGTGCTCGAGCCTGCTGGGAGTGTTAACCAAGGACCCGTGTTTGCAACTCCGGCCTCAGCATGTCCACGTGTTGACGCCCGCTCATTACAATGTCCAGATTTTGAATCAGTTCTTAAGGAACTGAATGGTGGAACCTGCACACTTTGGGGTGACTTCCAGTCGTGTTTTCATGTACGCTCCAGCCCGTGGCACTCAGCAGATACCAGTGTCACTTCCCCAGGGTGGTATCAGCCTTGGTTTCTTACTGCTGCTTTTGTGATGGAAATGATAGATTACTTCCAAAGCAAACTTCAAACAGATTATGCAGTACAGAGGGGTATCAAAATTCTAGAACAGTTTCTTTACTGATTTGGAAATGCTGGTTTTTCTTCCACATCCCAGTGTGTGGTTTTGTCTTGTCATATGATGTCCTCTGACGAACTGCTGCTGTGTGTAGTGTTGACATCAAGTAAGGGAGAGGAGTTCTCGTGACATCTGCATGCCCGTCTGTCGCTTCTCTGTGGTGTCTGACTTTGCAGGGTCCAGGGCTCGCCCCACAGCCCTAACAGTGGTCTCCACGTAGGGCTTAGAGAAATGTGTCTCCCTAATAAGTTTAAAGGCATTACTATAGTTTGAAGAAGAAGGAAGAGAATCTGGCCATTCGTCGAGGCTGTCTTAATATACATCGCGGGCAAAACCAGTGACTCAGCCACCGAGTAGCCAAGGAGGCCCTGCTTAGAGCTGGAAGAACTGGGAATAGCTAAGGGTTCCTGCCTCCTCTCAGGCAGGGGGAGGGGGAGGTCAGGCTCCAGAAGACTCACTCTGTTGCTCTACTAGTTTGAGGTGTTTGTTAGTTTGTTTATTGCATAAAACTAAGGTGTTGGCCAGAGGTGTAGGGGCAGGGGGTGGGGGTGATGAGAAGATTCGCCAGAGATGGAGTGGGGAGCAGAACAGGAGGATCTCCTGAAATATACTGCTGAGGGGAGCAGCAGGCGAGACAGGAGAGGTCTGCTGCGCCATGTGGGAAGCTCCCTGGCCGGGGATCAAACTCAGGTGATAGCACTGAAAATTAACCCTTAGGCCACCAGGGAGGCTCTTAAAGTTCTTTTTGAGATTGGCTGTACCCAGTAAGTCTAAGTTCAATTTCCTAAGTCTCTACCATGCACTGTTTGAACAAAACCTTCACAGCCTCTTGAGCAGTGAGGGAGAAAGTGGACTGTTACTACAGAGTGGAGAAGTTATCTATTCACTCTCCCACTTTACAAAAGATTGTGAAGTAGATTAAAAACAGCTGAGTCACTTGACATGCGATTTGAAAATAGAGATCCACAAAATGTTTGTTTTCCAGTGGATCAGTCTGAGGGCAGGATGTAAAAACGTGAAGCTCACATAGAGGCGGACACCTCAAAGGACTGTACGTCTAAAGATACCTCTGTGAACAAGCTGTGTGTGTGTGTGCGCTTGTGTGTGTGAGCTGTGTGGAACCAGATTTTAAGGAACATATGGGCACTTCTGCTGGGCTTTCTGACCAGCCACATGGTTTCTGTCCAGGACACAGACCTGGTGCCCAGCGACATCGCGGCAGGCCTCACCCTCCTCCATCAGCAACAGGACAATATCAGGAATAACCAGGAGCCTGATGAGGTCATCAGCCACTCCCCAGGACCCTCCCAGGTAGGCCCCCATTGCTCATGGGTTGTACAGAATAGCCACGTGTGTGTGTGTGTGTGTGTGTGTGTGTGTGTGTGTGTGTGTATCCATCAGCAGTTTCTAGCAGGAGTATGTGACTTAGAACCTGATTTGTGGCTTCTGCTGCTTGTACTTTGTCCCCTGGCAGATGAGGCGTTATTCTTATCACCTGGCCTGCAGGTGAAGGGACCCAGTTCCATGGCAGTTCACTGTCCATTGTATATTTGGAGCGTTCTCTTTTGGGAAATTGGTTTTTGGAGTCTGTGCCTCAGAAAACTTCCCTGTGGAATGGGTGCCTCCTGGTTGCTTTCTTCCCTGGACCTGGGGAAACATCAGCTCTGCCTGGTGGCAGTTTTGATGCCACAGATTTTTATGCTCCTGAAGGAGAACGTGGCACATAGATGTATGTGTCCTCTGCACCCTACCCACGCGCCTGGCTCTGAGCAGCTCGGCGGTGTGGCAATCTGCTCGCCCGACTGCAGTCTTCACACGTGTCTGATGGGAGGTCACCAGCTCGTTTCACCAAAAGTTACTGGGTTTTTGCTATTCTGCTGTTAATTCTCACCATACTCGCCACATTCCTAGTATCATTACTAGGGTACAGCAGTCTCAGCCTGTACTTAAGGACCAGTTTCCCCGCGGACATCTTCTGAGAGGTCTGGTCGGTGAACAGAGAAAGGGAGGACGAGTCAGAGATTTGAGTTCAGGTTTAGGATCTTGAGTTCAGGTGTCTAGATCTTTTCCAGGGTGGGTTTCCCTGAACAAAAAGCTTTCCTCCTTCTTTTACAGGAAGCTGACTTGGACAGAGAACTAGAAAACTGCCATCACTACATGCAGTTCGCAGCGGCTGCCTACGGGTGGCCTCTCTACATCTACAGAAACCCGCTCACAGGGCTGTGCAACATCGGAGGGGACTGGTGGGTGGCCCCGTCGGAGGCCCCTGTGCTTTTAGCTGCTTGCGCCGGCATCTGCACTTGAGTTTCCAAAAATAATCAAGTCTCCCTTAAAAAAAACTTCCTATTTTGAGAAACTTCAAAAACGGGCAGGAGCAGCGGAAGAAGTCCCTATAGCCTTAATCTGCAGTCACAGGGGACCCATATCTGTCACTGGCTGCGTCGCTGTCCCCTGGAGAGGCGTTGTAGATGCCATGCCCCTTGTTCCCAAGAATCCAGACTTTCTTTTGCCTAACTGCAGTGCAGTTGTTAAATTCAGGATGTGTCCTTAGTAACTAGCTGATTTATAGCGTGCATTCAGATTTTCCTGTGCCCCAGTAATACCTGTCCCCTTCAGCCGTTTCCTTCAGTTTGGGACAGCTCCTCAGTTGCTCTGTCTTCCGTGACTTTGACGTCCAGATGTTTTGCAGACTGGCCCTCGGTTTGCATTTGTCCAGCAGTTTCTTTGTGGTGAGGTTCAGGCTGTGTGTCAGTGACATGAAGCCCCAGGAGGGACGTGCGTCCTTCTCCAGTGCCTGTCTCAGGGGCGCGTGGCCCAGCTTGTCCATCTCCAGTGATGTGAGAGCCCCCTACTTCTTGGTTTAATTTGTTCTTTGGACAGGGCAGAGACATGGTGCTAGAAGAACTCAGGAAAGACGTGCACACAGACGTGTGTTCATCTTTTCAAGGTGGTTATATGTCGGCCCAGCTGTGTCATGAAAGTTGCAGGCTCCAGCCCTCGTGCTTGCTGGAGAGCGGGGCGGTCGGGCCGGGGCTCAGCGCACAGTGACACCTCTGCCCTCTTCTCGTAGCTGCAGGACCAGGACGACAGAATACGACTTGGTTGGAGGTGACCAGCTCAACTGTCACTTCGGCTCCATCCTGCACACGACGGGGCTGCAGTACAGGGACTTCATCCACATCAGCTTCCATGACAAGGTAGAGCGGAGCACGGGGGCTCTGTGTGTGCTCGGGATCCTGGAGTCCTTCGAAGTTCTGCTGGAAGTCGTGAATTACTCCCCTAGACAGTGTGCATTCGTCGCACACACACTCACACTCTCAGCCCCAAATTTCATGTATCATGACTGCTAGTTTCATATATTTGTGGCTACTGGTTTTTAAAACTCAACCCCCTTGAATTTCACGCGGGTTTATTTTTTTTTTATTTTTTAAAATATTTATTTATCCATGCAAGCTGGGGTACAGGCCAGAGGCGTGGGGCGGCGAGAGGGTTCACCAGAGACAGAGTGGGGAGCAGAACAGGCAGATTGATGGAAACACACTGCTGAGGGGAGCAGCGGGCCAGGCAGGAGAGGTCTGCTGCACCATGTGGGAAGCTACCCGGCCGGGCACCGCTGCTGCCAACAGCCTCACAGCTCAGCGCCTAACCGCTGCTCCACCGGGGAGGCCCTTTACGGGGTTTAAAGTAATTGTAGCAAAAAGTCTTCATCAGAGAAACCAAACTCCCATGTTTCATGTGAGTCCGTTTATCTTTCACTGCAGAGTAGCGGGGGCCCCACTCAGGCCTCTGTGTTGAGTCCTTGTGCGGTCAGCCCCATCCTCAGCTGCGTGGTGCGGGGGTCCCCGCACCGGAGAGGGCTGGGAGAGGGCTGGCGCTCCCGGAAGTCAGTGGCCCTGCAGAGGCCAGCTCTCGGCTTCGGTGCCCCAACTCTCGGGTGCACAGGAGTTAAGGGCCCCTGGCTTTTAGTACAGTGGCTCTCAAATTTGCTGCCTCATAGGATCTCCTCGACAACTTTGTAAACTCCTGAAGTCCGTGTCACTTAACTTAACCCTCTGGCAGTGCAGCCCAGCTCGCAAGCCCGCAGGAGACTCCTGTGCAGACAGTGCCAGGAACCTGGGGCACAGCCCTCCAGCTCTCTGGCTCCCAAACGACAGCTCCCCCCACACACCCCTCACACCCTGGGGACCCTCCCTGCTCCTTCTTCACCTTCACCGCTCGCTTCCTTATTTGCATCTACTAGTTTTTAAAAGTATTTTGCTTCGTCACATCTCCTGCTATGGCAATGTCCAGTATTTGACTTTGTCATGCTGACTCGTTTTGCTCCACATAACCTCCTCAGACATTTTGCTGTAAATGGCAGTATTTCTGCTCTCCTTACGACTGACTCTTCCATTGTATGAAATACCACATCTTCTTGATCCGGTCCCCTGTCAGTACATGGTTTCCATGTCCTAGTGGTAAAATAATGCTGCAGTAAACATTGTATAGCATCTGATTTTTTTAGTTGAATATTTCAAGTCCTTTAATAGATGCCCAAGAGTGGCATGGCTGGGTCAAAAGGTGTTTTTGTATTTTAAGGTAAATCCAGGTTACGTTCCAAAACAGCTGTACCAATTTACATTCCCACCAGCAGTGTAATAGGGTTGGTTCCTCTCTCCGCCTCCTGGCCAGCACTTTTTGTTGGGAGTCTTTCATCTGAGCCATCCTCACAGGGAAGGAATAGCACCTCCTTGTGGTTTTAACCTGCATCTCTCCTACTGGAAGCTTTTATGAACATTTTTACATGTTCTGTTGTATCTGTTGGCCTGGTGAATTGTCATCTCAGATCTGCCCATTTATTCATTTTTTTACTGTTAAATTCTATCATTTTTTTTAGATATCTTGGGTGTTAACCCCTTGTTGGTTGTGTACTATGTAAATACTTTCTCCCATTCAGTGGGATAGCTTCTTAATCTACTTACATTCTGTTTCACTGTGTAAAAGCTTTTAACTTGAGGTAATCCCAGCTGTTTGTGCTTTTATTTCCATTGCCATGGAGATAAGTCTCCAGGGACATCTTTATCATTGATGTCATGGGATGAATCACCAATATTTTCTGATGTACATTTCATTGTTGTAGGTCTTCAGTATGTCTTTAACCCACTTGGCGTGTGTTTTACTGTGTGGTGCAGAGTGGCTGTCGGCATGCGGCCGCCCGGCTCTCCCGCACCGGTGTGGCTCCTTTATCATGAACCATGCACTGGTGTGTGTGGTGATTCGTTCTGGCTTTTCAGTTCTACCCCACTGATCTATGCATCTGGTGTTTTTTTTCAAAGATTTATTTATTTATACATACAAGCTGGGGTACAGGCCAGAGGCGTGGGGCGGCGAGAGGTTCACCAGAGACAGAGTGGGGAGCAGAACAGGAAGATCAGAAATACACTGCTGAGGGGAGCAGCGGGCGAGGCAGGAGAGGTCTGCCGCACCATGTGGGATTCTCCCCGGCTGGGTGTTGAACTCGCATCGCGAGCTGCCGACAGCTCCACAGCGCAGCGCTCAACCGCTGCACCACCAGGGAGGTCCTATGCATCTATTTTTATGACAGTACCATATTGTTTTAATGACTTGCTTGTAGTATAAAGTTAGGTAATGTTTCCTTTTCTCTCAAGATTGCTATTTGAGGCCTTTTGTGGTTCCAGATACATTTTACTATTTTTTTCAGTTTCTTTGAAGAATCTTGTTCATATTTTGATGGGGACTGCATTACATTTACAGATGACTTTTGTAAAATAGTCACTTGGACAGTATTGATTCTCACTCTCCATGAGTGTGGACTGTCTTTCCTTGTGTCACATCTAAGTCCTTGAATAACGACTTGTAGTTTTCACCTCCTTGGTTATGTTAATTCCTACATATTTGATTCTTTTTGAGGTGATTGTGATTGGAATTATCTTCTAAACCTCTTTTTATTCTCCTTCATTGTATATAAAAATGAAACAGACTTTTGTATGTTGATTTATGACCTGAGTAGAGTCTTCGAGCAGCAGCGTTTGCTGGTCCTTGATCACCACAGATCTGGACTGACGTTCACTCCCTGGTGATGCTGGGGCCGAAATGAAGGAGGGGAAATTTGTATCCTCAGTGAACAATAGTAGATGTGACCCCTTAGAGAGAGGGGGGAAAGGAAAACAAAGGATACTTAGTGGTTACTGGCATGATAGACTCAGCTACAACATTGCCACTTTCCCTTTTATCCAACCTGATAGAGAATGAGGGAACAAGAAAACAAAGTGACTTCTGTATGTCACAAAGCAGTTACTGCCGCCAGTGGGTCCTGTACATCCTTTGCTCCATGTTGGGGGCTTGGGGGGGCGCCTCAGGATTTCCCCGCAGGAGTGAGTTATGCTTTGAGGGAAACGGGGTACCCCACCCTCAGTAGCAAGTGCACGTTTTCCTGGTGGAGCTTCACGCTGCTGTCTCTCCCCCAGGTGTACGAGCTGCCCTTCTTAGTGGCTCTGGACCACAGGACGGAGTCCGTCGTGGTGGCTGTGCGAGGAACCATGTCTCTCCAGGTCAGGGCTCGGGCCCCCGGGTGGGACCGGGTAGGAATGGCGGCTCCGCTGGAAGGCTGCAGACAAGTGTGTCCTCTGCCAGAACTGGGGGATACTCCTGAGTTACAGCATCAGAGGAGAATGTAGAAGCATGTCTGGGTTGTGAAATTCCCCCTTTGAAAAACTGGATGAAAGTAGTTCCTCTTAGCTGAAAATGTCAGAAACGCAGACGCCAGCAGGACGAGGCGCTGCTCCAGGAGCTCCTGCGGGACACGCCTTGGCCGCCAGGCCTCCAGCCCCCACCCCTGGCTCCCAGAGCTGCGCTGGGGCAGTGAGTTAGGGAGAGAGCGCAAAAGTCACGGAGCTGTCACCCGCTGCCCCC
>PVIJ01008503.1:0-73732 GCA_004024925.1 Scalopus aquaticus
TTCCATTGTGTATATGTACCACATCTTCTGGATCCAATCATCTATTTTTGGACATCTGGGTTGCTTCCATACCTTTGCTATTGTGAACAGTGCTGCAATGAACATACGGGTGCATGTATCCTTTTGGATTAGTGTTTTTGTATCCTTTGGGTAAATTCCCAAAAGTGGTATTGCTGGGTCGTATGGAAGCTCCATGTTTCAATGCTCATAACTTCTATCCATCAAAGAAAGAGGCTGCTTTCTCCCACCTTTTGTCCCCTTTTCAAGGGGAATACCAACTACTGGACAGAGCTAGCTGAAACCTTTTACTAGATCATATATTTAATTTGCACATAGGGAAAAAATGGTTTGCAGCTATAGAGATTTACTTAACATTTTTCTTTAAATTCAAGACTTGTATGCATTGTCCGTGGGCCTAGGAAAATATAATTTTTAGTAAAAATTTTTTTCACCAATGTTGTTTTAATATGAATGGTAGTAAAATTACTTTAAAATAGCGAATTTGGTTATGATTTTTATGAAATACCCTGGAGAATGTAAGAAATTGCATGTAAAAAATTTACCTGTATGTCATTCATTTTTAACGAAATTGTATGCTTAATTCTTTAAGTTAAAATAATTTTCAAATAGTGGGACAGTGAAAACCAATAAGTAAAGACACCCAAAAAAGGTGAACGAGGATTAATGATAATTGTACATGGAGAACGGTAGGGATTGAATAAATGGAATGCTTATATTTTTTACTATATTTAAAACTTGCTCTTTAGCATGTTTACAGATACAAATACAACATTAAAAGTAAAGTAAGCAGTTTGAATAAAAAAACAATTTTTTTGCAAAAACAGCAGAGCTGCTCATTAGGGAAGGCAGAGAGTCTGGGTTGTGTGTTTCAAGCCCAAAGCTGCTCCTTTTCCTTTGGAGGTGAACCTGGGACATCATCTTCTGAGGCTGCATGGGTGGGCGTGGGAGGGGTGTCTGCAGGACCCAGTTAAAGAAACCAGAGCTGTCTGGAAGTGAGAGGTGAGCTTTTAAGCACGAATGGTCTTAGACTGGTTGGGCGGGGGTGGGGGCAGCTGAGGTGGGTTGGAGAAGGAGAGAGGTGAGGTTTCCAATACTCAGTGTGAGCTGTTACTCCCTCCTACTGCAGGTTTCTGCTCCAGGCCTCCTGTCTCCCTGCGCTTCCAGGGGCACTGTGCACAGCTGCCCTCCTCTTGGTGAGGACCCTCCCTAGCACATTCATCAGGAAAACACAGCCAGGCGCATTACATCAGCACAGGGTGGGGCCTGGAGAACAAAAACAGCCCCTCACTGCTGTGAGTGGGAATGATTCAGTTCCATTCAGGGATGGTCAAGGGGGAAAATCCACAGCGCAAACCTAATAATTTTTGCCTTTTGTTTACAGAGTTGAAATGTGAGTGAGGTAGAGAGCCAGAGCTGTTACAATTTTGGCTTTTTAAAAGGTGCCCCTTGTGAGGACGCCTTTGATAGGGCTTTGGATTACTTTTTGCTTTTCTATACTCATCTTAAAAAAAAATAAAACTGCTTTAGTTTTTAATAGTCCTTGTCGTGATGCAAAGGGCCAGACTCCAGCTGTTCTTCCCAAACCTCTGGGAGAGGCCTGGTTACATCTCGTTCTCATAAATCTTGAATCCCATTCTAGCAAGTCTTTAAGCCTGACCCTGACATGCCCAGGCAATGAATGATTAGAAACAGGAGAGGTGGGCAAGTCCAGTGCCAAGTTGTGTCCATGTCAGAAATACGTCATCTGGCAAAGGTCCTTTCAACATGTGGAGTAAAGTGGCACAGGTCTGTCTGTATGGAGCAAGGCAAGAGACTTACAATTCCACTTTTATGTTTTTATGTGACTTTAGCAAGACAACCAAAGACAAGGGGAGATTGCTGATTTGCTAACAATACTTAGACCCACTGAGAAAGGTCCCTAAAAGCATATTTACTTGTGGTGTTCTGTGATAGACATATAATTTAATAGATATTAAATATATAAATTATCAACATTATAGATTTGCCAACATAAACTATACATCTATTAATATCAAATATTACCATTTATTAACATTATTGTTTATTGGTGTTAGCTATTTGACATTTAGTAAAGTTAAATTTTAATAATGGAATCTTTACCAAAATCCTTGGGTGGGGACTACATGACTTGTTCTGGTCAATGCACTTTGAGTGAAATGATGTCTTAGCTGCAGGATGAGGTACTTAAATTCTTACTGAAACCTTCAGCTCCTTCTTCTTCCCCTACTTCGGCCAAGGAGACAACAGGTTGATCGGGAGGAGTTGCCAGAAAGCAGGCAGGCAGCCCTGAGTCACTATAGGGAGATAAACTATATGGAGAATCTTCAAAACTGGAAATGGGCTTTGTGTGAGTTAGAAATAAATTTTCATGTGCAAGCCATTGAGATTTCTACTTGTGTTTGTTACTGCAGCATAACCTCACCTATCCTAGTTACTTCATTCGTCACCACTGTGTCACTGATGAAGTGGAAAAACTACATAAAGGAGATGAATTAAGAAAAAGAGACACTTGTAGAGTCATACCTTAAGGTCATCAAAGAGCTGACTGGCAGAGTTAGTGAAGGGATTACTGGAGAAGAGGCCCTAAGAGGAAGGTTTCACTATCCCAATACTTCTTAGTAAAAAAGTAGAATAATTA
This sequence comes from Scalopus aquaticus, assembly GCA_004024925.1. NCBI lineage: Eukaryota > Metazoa > Chordata > Mammalia > Eulipotyphla > Talpidae > Scalopus > Scalopus aquaticus. The sequence goes on from PVIJ01008503.1 coordinate 2,681, forward strand.
AAGCATTTTAATAGTGTTGAAAGTATTAGTCAAATTTTTGTGATGTAAATTACTGTATTTTTAGAAGTCAGTTTGGCAGTGTGTGTGAATAATTAAGTTATGTAGATATTTAGGCCCAGCAATTTCAGTTCTAGAAATTGATCCTCAAAAATAATTGGATAAATGTGAAGATCTGTATATGTTCAAGGCTGTTTATTGAAGTTACTGGGAAATTATAAGTGTCCTAAATAAATACCCAATATAAGGAATTGTTTAAATAGCAAATTACTGCATTTTAGTAGATTACCAGACAGTTTTAACAGTGAAGAGATAGATTAAATATATGAACATGGAGTCACAGACACTCTGGAAGATGTCCCCAATGACCCCTGACTCCTGCATTCATGTCCTAGTTTAATCTCTTCCTCCTGAGTATGGGTAGGACCTAGTGACATGCTTCGAATGAATAAATATGGCAAAAGTAACATAAGGGTTCTTTTGAAATTAGGTCTCCCAAAGACTGACTTCTGTGCCAAGTTGTGTCCATGTCAAAAATACATCATCTGGCAAAGGTCCTTTCAACATGTGGAGTAAAGTGGCACAGGTCTGTCTGTATGGGACAATTCTCTTTTGCTCTTTTGTATTCTCTTTTGCTTGCCCTTAGGCAACTCAGCATCATATTGTAAGCTGACCTGTGGAGAGGGCCACATGCCTATCTCCATACCTGGCACATAATGGACCAAGATATGTACTGAATATTTTAATTCACATATTTAGCACTTATTTACAGGACATCTATATGTCAAGAATTGTGCAAATTCTGGATGCAGTGTTGAGATTTTCTCCTCCCCCACCCCAAAAAGGTACAGCCTGGGGCGTGGGGGTGGCAAACAGTAAAAAAGCAAGGAGAGAAGCCTATAGGACATGACTGAGGGGCATGATCTGGAGTGTTTGGTGGAAAGGAGAGATAGTGATAGCTGAAGCAGAGTGAGGGAGAGGGAGGTGGTGGGTAGTGGGGCTGCAGACATGGTGAGAGGCCTATGAAGAGTTTTGGCGTTACACTGAGTGCCATGTGAAGCCGCAGGAAGAGTTTTGAGTAGGCAAGAGCCATTTTACTTTAAAAGGTTCATTCTTCTGCTTTGTGGAGAATAGGTTGGCACTGGGCGAGGAGGCAAGTAGAAAGGCTGGTTCCAGGGAGATGGCTTTGATCTGTGTGAGACAGGTGGCTGTGGAAGGGGACAGCTGTGGAGGGTCTGAGCCCACTCTGGAGACAGTTATCGATGAGGTTGTTGATGGAGTGGGTCTAAGCGCTGAGAAAAGAGCAGTGTCAGAATGACCCTTAAGTTCCTGTCGTTGGAGGGCCATGCACTGAGTGGGAGGCTCTGGAGCGTTGGCTGCCATATGACTAAACATGGAGAGTTCGCACGGAGTTGCCTGAAGATTACTGGGAGGTGATAGTGGAAGGCAAAAAGAAGTCTCAGCTGGAGATGGCCATTTGGGAAGACTTAGTTTACAGTGGTTACTAGGTCAGTTTACAGATGGTTACTATGTCCATGCGGGAGAATGAGGAGTGAGAGAGACTTCAGGGCTTAGGGCTTGAGCTAATACATGGAAATATACTTAACGATGTGTTTTGTACTAAGAAAGCACTGAATAACTGTAAGTTATTATTACTGTTGTTGCTACTTCTGCTGTTGTTGAGACCGAGACGAACCCTAGGAGAGTGTGGTGTCACTGAAGCCCAGAGAAGAGTGTGTGTAGAGGAGACCAGACACCACGAGTAGCCGTGTGGCATTAGAAACACTTAACTATTCATGTGGGACCAACAGGACACAGACTTTCCTGGGCACTGAGAGTGTAGCAGTATTCCTAATTCACTTACTGCTGTTAAATCACCAACAGACCTTTGCCATTTAAATTAGGTTTAGGAAACCACCAGGGTCCTCTCAGCCATCTGGGCAGATTCTCCTCTGTAACCGAACCAAAAGAACAAAGAATCTCTATAGCTACACCAAGGTGAATTTGTTCCTATTTTATTCAAGGTAGACTAGGACTAACTTAAGAAGTAGTAGGATTGCTTGCATGGCATGCCTTGAGGGACTCAGAGAGACCTCTCCATCTTGTCTCTGACTTTGCTTTGATTGAGGGAGCTAAGGAGGAAGCAGATGATGTCAATGAGCATGTGGAACGTAGGCTGGTGATACTGAACTCATTCTAGGGAAGTCTAAGATGAGGCCTAAGATGACCAGGAAGTGTGGCCCAAGATACTGGGAGCTGTGTGAGTGTGTGCCTGTGTGTGTGCCTCCAAGTACTGACGTGCACTTGATGAGGGAACAAAGAACAGTCATAGCACAACAGAAAAAGGAAGAGGAATAACCAGCTGGTCTCTTTTCCTTATTGTTCCATCATAGGCAACTCACTTTTGCAAGTTGTGTGGCCTAAGATATCTGATGTTCAGGGCTTTCCCAGCTATGAAGGAGCGTTACTTGACCACAGGGACTTAAAACAGGCTGCTTCCCTGGTACAAGGCGAAGCTGGGATTATATTGGGTGCTGCATATTGTACAAGTGGCCTCATTTTAAGAAAATTAAATAAATGAAAATTTAAATTCCCGAAACAATTCCCTGAATTGGAATCTAATTGAGGGCAAAGATCGTGTCTTATATTTTTTCGTATCCTTCACCCATTAGGTCCTCTTAAATGTACATTGCTTCTCTACTAAGTAATTCATCTCAGTGTTCTTGGAAATAATGAGCTCCCCCAGCACACTATAGATACATTCCTATTTTCAAAGATTTCCTGGCAACTGTTTAGGGGTGTATCTATTTTATCGTCAAAAATACATCTGTAGACAATTTTAGTCCAAGCATATACATAACCAAACAGAATCAAATCCATGCATCATAATGACTTATCATGACATTGCTCAGTTTGGCAATTTTAATAGGCATGTGTGCTTTATAATTAATAACAATTTTATTCTTAAGTGCAGAGGAAAAAAGGAGTGTAAGACACACTGATTATAGGAAACTGGATTCTTCCAATTTAACACTTCTAGGAAAATAGCTATACCCTTTTAAGAGTACACTTGACTTTCAGAGGAACACGTTCTGGGACCCAAGGACTTGATCAGAAGAGGAAATGGATCCTGAATTCTAAAACTTGCATGAATTAATTCAGGTGGCCAAGTTCCTCTCTGACTTCTTCCTCTGTTCTAGCAGAGCCAAGGTGATGCCTCCGTGCCAGTGATCCTTGATCTCTGGGAGAGGCTATGGACTATGCTCTCCTCCAGGCTAGACCCTACCACATGCAACCCACTCGAGCAATGCTGCCTGGCCACTCTTGTCCGATCCTGAAAGGGACATCAACTTTCACCTCCAGCGGCGTCTTAATATAGTGCAATTAACCAAAACTGAAGTCTCCTTTTCAAATATTTTTTTTTGGTCTGTTTACTTCTTAATTCTTTCTGAAACTCTAAATTTTAACTTCTGCAACTAGTGGGCTTATAGTTGGATTCACAGACACAACCTCCCTTTTGGCATTTCTATTGAATTCCAAGGAGTGGTGGGGGAGGGAAACTAAAGGATCCTATCCTATGAAGAACTGGATGGAGTTTGCTCTTTGGTTTTCTAACTTCTCCTGGTGGGTGTCTCTTTGTGCCATTGCTGTAGTACATTATGACCACAAATATGCATCTCCTGATGGAGTGCTGAGTAGCGTGTTCCCAGAGAGACGAGCTGTTTGAAGTGAATATGTTCACTCCTCGAGCCATGCTAAGAACAGACTTTTATGCACTTATACCTGTGTGGCCACCCAGACTGTAAGCATCTTGGAACTTTGGTGCTCATAATTCAAGGAAACCACTTTTATGCACAAATGAGAAATATATCCCTGGTTCGTGCATCACTGAGGGCTGAGTCTTGAGGAAATGGCAGCCACAGCTCTCAGAAGGAACAAGAAAACCACAGCTTTGCCTGCAAAATTGGCTGCTGGAAGCAAAGTGTACTAGCACTTTGGACAGGTCATATGCTCAAATTTGCTAAATCATTTATAGGAATCTCTTTCAAAAACATAAATCTTTCCTTAAATGTCTGTGTTCTGAACTAGACACACATCTATTTAAATTTCTTGAGGCTTTATTATTATGGAAGTGCAGGTGCAAGTTATGGAAAAGCAAACATTGGAGAAAAGCTCTAGTCTGTGGAGAGCAGCAGGGTTCAGTTTTCAATCACCTGATGCTTTCCAATGGGTGAGCAAAGAGCTTAAATAATTGCATTTTCTTTAGGACGATCAAATTGTGAAATAGTCCGTTATTTTTGACTTGTTAAAACAAGAAAATGGAAAATTATTTTGTCAGTTGTCCTTAGGCACAAGGTTGTCACAAAAGTCCTTTGTGATAGATTATTGCTCTGCATTAGGAGCAGAAGCTGGTGCAGCTGAACAGAAGAAAGATCTTGAAATCCAGGTAAATATGAAAAACTGGTGGATTCCCCAGGCCTGGGTAGGTGAGAAGTCAAGTCCAGAGAAGACGCTTAGTTAGGCAGGTAGGAATAGAGGTGTCAGTGAGTGGAACACTGGCCCCTGGGTGGACATCAAGTTTTCTTTGCTTTATTTTTATGCTGGAGTATGGATAGACTTGAGGTTTAAGGTTCTGATTTCTGGCTGCAAGAAGATGATGATAACCATGGTGCTGACGACGATAGCAATTATCTGAAGCTGACTTTGCTTACTACTCTAAGAGTTTTATAGATTTCAACTCATTCATTCCCACAGTGATTGTGACACAGATGCTCATATTATTTTCATCTTAACAGATGTAGAACAAGAGATAGAAGGTTTGTGTAATTTGTCTAAGCACAATAAAGGATGGAGCCAGGATTTGAACCCCGGCGGTCTGTCCCCAGAGGCTGAGTCCCTACTCATAACTCTCTTTCTTGGATACTATATTGGCTTGCCTATTAAATGCTTTTTCTGATGAACCCACTATGAGAGTCAACTTGGAAGCATAATGCTTCAAAATACCAATGTTCTTTCAGCAAATATCTCCGGCAGCTGGGAAAATGTGAAAATAGTCAGCCTGTATGACTTGATGTAAAAATTGATTCCATTCTTGTTTGCCTCAAGAATGTCTTTTAAATATTTCTTTTGCACTCCCTGTAAGCACACACTATGGCAAAGCACAGAAAAGATCTCTGGGAATCTCTTCAGATACTTGACTCTAATATGGTTAGCTCATAAGAGCTGATGGTGAGTGGCCATCAGAATAATAACAGCTATCACTTACTGAGTACTGACTATATAATAGACACTCTCCTAGCATTCTCCCTGCAATGTCTCTCTTGACCCTTAATCTCACCAATGAGACAGATATTATAATTTTAGATGTAGAAACTGAGGCACAGACAGTTAAATCATTTGCTTGCTCAGAGTCCCAAAGCAAGAAAGTAGTAAACTTTGAATTTGAACTTGGATCAGAGATTCTAGAGATCTTGCTCTTAACCATCTAGTACCAGAGCTTTAGAACTTAGTGATGTTTGTATGGTTAAGACTGTGGAAAGTGCTATGTCCATTTCCCAGCTATAATTGAGGGATTTGTGATGGTTTGTTTAGTGTGTCAACTTGACTAGGCTGAACTATAATTCCAGAATTCACTTTGTCATTGTTTCTGGTGACAGGAGTCACAGGGAAAAATGCTGGGGAGATTTGGAGGGCGGAAGGAAGCAATGACCAATACATGCTGCTGATTTCAGCCACCACACAGTTGGTCTGAAGCAGCAGCTGTGTGTGCGATGTCCCACTTCCCAGGACCGTGCTTCAGGTTCTCTGGCTCCTGGGCTAGGCATGCATGTGCTCAGCTCTGCGATAAAAGGTCCAGTTTCTGTCTGTTCCCAAGGTCAGACACAGTCTTTACCTTTGAGGAACTCCAGCCTGTATCATTTCTAGTCCTTACCGTCATCTTCCCTTCCTGACTCTCAAGCCTGTAGATGTCCAAATCCAGGGTCAGACGTGCAGTCAACAGCCTTCCCAGAGACTCTATTCCACCCATAATTGCACAAGGCCAATTCCTTCTTTATTTTCTTCTTCTATAAAAGGGGACAAGGCCTGGGTGATATGACCCTCTGTGGGTCATCTCTATCACATGGCTCATGCCCCAGCACCAAGGTCATCAATTGTGCTCCCCATTTTATAGTGCTGCCTTATTTGATTCTAACCCATGAGACAAGCAAGGTAGAAACTCTTGTCCCCTTTTACAGAAGGGGAAAATAATGAGGGAATTGATGACTTTTCATAGATTGCACAGGATTAGAATGCAGACTGTTGGCCTCACTTAAGAGTCCTAAACTTATTCAGAGTCTCCTTATGGTTTTTTGAACATATATATACATTCATTTGTTTTTATATCCTATTGCCAGGGTCAGCCTTCTCTGTGTGTGGTTTGAACAAAGACTTCTCAGTGAGAGTCAAATTATAATGGAGTTTGATTTGGCATTTCCTTCTGTTAGTATTGAAATAAACAGCTACTGGGACAAAATGTTTGTTTCTCTCTTCCCCCCACCCCAAATTCCTATGTTCAAATACTAACTCCCCCAAGATGGGACCTTTGAGAGGTGATTACATCATGTAGGTGGAGCCCTCATGAATAGGGTTACTGCCTTCATGAAAGAGACTACAGAGAGTGCCCTCACCCCTTCTGCCATATGAGGGCACAGTGAGAAGATGGCTTTCTATAAACCAGGAGGTGGGTCCTTACCAGACACTCAATCTGCTGGTGCCTTGATCTTAGACTTCCCAGCCTCTCCCACAACATTGTTTATAAGTTGCCTGTCAGAGCGGTCTGGAGTGATTAAGACACCTACTGAAGAACCATCTCACAGTTCATGTGTACTATTCATACTCTCTTGTCTTTCAAAGTTGAAGGTTGCTGTTTAGGGTGGGGGAGTTGAACAGTGTTCTCCCCTTCTCACCAAGCAGATCAACTTGAAGGAAGTCAATAACAGAAAGTCTTCTGGTGGCTCGTAAAGCAGAAGTGATATATTAATATTTACATAGGCATGGCACCCTAAGGATAAAGCTCTAAAGGAAATTAAGACATGAATCTCTTACCTGAAGACAGAGAAAATGATTATTTTCTTTTATAAGTGACTCTTCTTTGAAGTTTCCTTAAAATGGCTTTTGGTGCACATGAAGCACACAGATGAAGGCCACTGGGCTGTAACTACATGAGATCACAGACCTTGTCTGTCTGGCTTCTGACTGTCCCCAGCCCCTGGAATAGGGAGAGTGCTTAGTTCATAGTGCTTAGTAAATACTCTAGAAACATTGGCAGAATAAATGGGTTTTAATTGAATTGAATGAAGAGAAATATTGAAGATAATTATTTCTTACAGTAATAGCTGATACTGGGATAATGTTTTTTTAAAATTTATTAATTTATGCATACAAGAGCTGGGGTTAGGCCAGAGGTGTCAGGGTGGGGGACGGTTCATCAGAGACAGATTGGGGCGCAGAACAGGCAGATCTACTGAAATACATTGCTGAAGGGAGCAGCAGGTGAGACAGGAGAGGTCTTCTGACCCATGTGGGTTAGCTCCCTCGCCGGGGATTGAACTCATGCTGCAGTGGTTGCCTATAGCTTCATAGTGCTGAGACTTTAACCCCTTGCACCACCAGGGAGGCCCTGGGATAATGTTTTATAGTTTGTTTTGACAATGCCACTGAGGTGGTGATGATGATGATGATGATGACAGCAAACATTTACATCGTAACAACCATTGAGTTACTATCAATTGTTTTAAGCATTTTTGTGAGTTGTTTCAAGAATTTTTCCATGTAATGACTCATTTGATAATCAAAAAATACTTAAGAGGGCCTCCCTGGTGGCGCAACGGGTTGAGTCTCGGCCTCTGAAGTTGTCTGCAGCCCATGCAGCACGAGTTCGATCCCTGGCCAGGGAGATTCCCACATGGCACAGCAGACCTCTCCTGCCTCTCCTGCTGCTCCCCTCAGCAGTGTACTTCAGTCGATCCACCTGTTCTGCTCCCTGCTCTGTCTCTGGTGAATCCTCTCACCACCCCACATCTCTGGCCTATACCCCAGTTCTTGTGTGCACAAATAAATAAATGTTAAAAAAAAGTATTAACATCCAACATAACTTAAAAAAAATACTTAAGAAATCATGGGAAATGGGAAAACTGAGGAATAGAAATTTGAGCAAGCTCACCCAAGGTCATACAGTGAGTTAGTAGTGAAGCTAGGTCTGCAGACTGCCAGTCTGAATGTAAAGGCTACTCTTTACCACTATACTGTATTGTCACCCTATGATTATTGTTTGTTATTAAATAGGGTTATAAACTCAGCTTAAGTGATATATATGTTGATAGTCACTGCCAATTTGTGGCATTTCCAACTCTGTATTTAGAACACGTGCATTAGATATGTCTACACATGCATGTAAGTAGGTATGTGTATATACACACTGATGTTTATTCCCATGACAGAGCTCTTTCCCAAACTCTGCCTAACAATCACACAGGCATTAGCAGTGAAAAGGGAGTATCTTCACAAGTGGGGCCTTCCCCTCATGTGGCTGCCTGCCCTCCTTACCATTGACTGGAACCCCCAACTGTCTTTTTGGAAAAAGGAAGAATCTGTGAACAAGAAAAGAGTGTGCGGTGCCATATTAAGGCTTTTGTCCTATAAGGGTAGAAAGAAATTGAAGGGAGGGGTATCTGAAACTTCTCAATAAACATTAAATGATAACAGTCCTTAGAGCTTTATTTTTTAAAAATCCTTTATTCTTTTAAATTTTTATTTGTTTTTGTGTAGAAGAACTGGGGTATAGGTCAGATATAAGGGGATGAGAAGATTCATCAGAGACAGAGTGGGGAGCAGAACAGGCAGATTGACTGAAAAACACTGCTGAGGGGAACAATGGGTGAGACAGGAGAGGTCTGCTCAACATAGGTGGGTTAGCTCCCTGGCAGGGGATCGAACTCAGGCCATAGCTGTGATAGCTCTGAGATTTAACCGCTAGGCCACCAGGGAGACCCCAGTCCTCAAAGCTTTAACAATGAACTAGGAGAGAAGAATTTTTGAAAGATAAACTTAGGCCCATTCTGGGTGCGATCTCTGTGAGCACAGACCCTTTTGGGAAAACTTAACTTTGAGTTGGCTGTCACACTGAAATGAATAAAAAAAATACAGTATGTCCTCTCTTAATGTTGTGCAACGTCTTTGGAAACTGTGAATTTAAGTAAAGCAATGTATAAGGAAAGCTTGTCCTCCAATAAAGTCATTTTGCAAAGTAACAGTGGAAGAAATTATGTTATTCGAGAAACTGCTATTGTGTAAAGAAATAATTTTGAGAATTTGGGAGCTGGGGTCTCTTTATTTCATTGGTTCCATTCCACCCTCCCCATTTTTTGTTTCAACTGCTCTGCATTTTTTCTCAGCTGTCTCTGAGTGATTTGGGTTCTGCCACACTACCTTGGTCAACATGGACACTGACCATGTGCCACAGTCTGGCTTATTGAGTCCGGTAGTTCCCATTTGTTTGAAATAACAGGGTTCCTAGAGCTGTTATAAAACTTACCTGCTCGTGTTGTTTCTCAATATCAAATCACAGTAGAAAAACAGAATTCCCCTTGCTTAACACAGGTAGGATTACACTTGGGAGTGTTGATGGCTTAAGCAAAGATTTTCCACCTATAGTCAAATGATTGATGGCTTAGCCATCTGTACATAAAACCAATGTGTAAGTCTTGGTTTGAATGGGACATATCACCTGCAGTTCCCAAATAACTGAATACTTTCCCCCAAAGTAAAATACAAAACAATGAGAATGAATACTTGCAAGTTAGCTTTTTATATCTCCCCTGTTCAAGGAAGCTGGTGGGACCCATCACAGTTAACTGTGATGTTAACTGTTCTGTGTGGCTCTGTGGCAGGCCAGGAGAAAGTGGCCAGAGCTGGTCTGTGGTTTTCTCCCCTGTTGTTTTCTCACAGTTGGAAAAGGAAGTCCATCCCATTAGGTGTCATAAACACCAATTTCATTATCATTTAGCCCTGATTGTGCAACAAGACACTATGGAGTTTTGATTTTCTTTGGTAAAAATGGCGAAGTGTTTTGGAAGGAAATAAAATGAGAACAAGGATTTTCTGCTTTTTGTTACATTCTCCATTGGCTTGATTCATAATTGGGTATTAAAGATTGCAATCTATTTCAATATCTCTTTTAGAGTTGTATACTCCTCAAGTGTATACTTACATATATAATATACATATGTACACGTACATGCATATTGTAAGCCATTTCTAATTTAAACAGTGTCAAGATCAGTAGCTTGTCTAAGTGTCTAAAGAAATGTTAACTTGCTGTTTGAAAATTTTGCTATTTCCCTAGCCCTCACGAGTGCTTCCCTACACTAGCGTGATACATTCCTAAGTAGGTCTCTTGATTTCACTCTTAATTCTTTAAGCCATTTCCTATACAGCAGCCAGAAAATGTTAGCATAAAATGTTAACCAGGTCACATCACTCCCCTGCTTATCACTTTATGGTAGCTTTCCACTGCAAAAAGAGTGGAATCCAAATGCTTTGCCATGACCTACACAGCCCCACGTGCCCTGGAACCTGCCTTTCTCTCTGACACTTCTTCATAAGGACACTCGACTCCATTTGGCTTTGAGATCAGGACCCTTTTGGTTTCAGGTACCCCCCCACTTACTCTTTACCCTGCCTGAAACTCTCTTCCCCTGGACTTTAGCATGGCCAACATTTTCTATTTATTCTGGTCTTAAGCTCACATAATTTTCCAATCGAGGACCTCTCTGCTCACCCTGGCTAAAGTAGCCCTCCTCCACTCTGTATACTTTGCTTTTATGTTCTTTATAGAATTTATCACTGTCTAAAACTAGTTCATCTTATGTATTATTTGTAAAGAAAAATATGCACTGTGTGATACCCCAAAAAGAATTCAAGTGCCATGAAAGTGGTGTTCCTCTCTATTTTTCCATTTACTCAGTGCCTAAAATCATACAGGCATATTCTGGAAGCTCAAAGAATTATTTGATGAATGGATGAGTAACTGAACAATTCTATTTGAAAGGCAGTTTTGTGTAAATTTTTGATTTGTGCCAATTTCTTTATTTGGAAAGGTTTAATCGTAATTGCTTGTGCTGATTGGTATTTAGGGAATCATAGATTCCTTTTATTAAAAATATTGCTTAATCTCTATTCCAAAAAGACATTCTCTTAGCAAATCCCTGACAAGGGTCATCTAGCGTCTATTAAAATATCCCCAGTGTTGAAAAGCTCACCCATTATTTATGTAGCATGTTCAAATATTAGACAACTCTAATTTTCTCCCTTAAAATAAACTAAAATCTTTTCCCTATCATACTAATTCTTAGTCCTAGTCTGTTTTGAGGAGTTATACAAGATAAGCTTTTTTCTCTTCCACACAAAAGTACTATCCCATATGGTCTTTTCTCAGTTAAATCTCTTCTATAACCTCACCAATTCTCTTTATGACACATTTACTAGACCTTTCAGTGGTGTGATAGTTTTCAAAAAAATGTTTCTCCTTTCCCCTGAAGGCATTCTTTCCTGCCACTATTCCCATTAATTTTGCCACCCAAAGTGGAGCACAATATAAAATCATCTGACTATGAATTAAAAAAAAAAAGCCAGTGCTCAGGAAGATTATAAAGGGGCTAAGTATTGTGAGGGCTCCCCAGGAAAGAGTGGGCGATTTACCAAGAAGACTCCTGTTTCTCTTTGTCCTTTCTTTTAACTATGTTGGTGTTTACCTAGTTATAGACTTGAGGGAAAGGACCCAGGGAGCTCACTAGATTTTCCCCTTTGGACCACCAGTGAGATGGCTGGGCTTTGCAGGTGTGACTCTCCCCCACCACTCAGTAGGACAGCGTTCTCTTTTGGAGGAGGACATCCCTGAGTCCTTGATGGTGTGCTTCTACCACATCTTCATTCCCCAATCTCAACAAATACAGATTGTTTTCCTAACAATTAATATATACACATATTTCTCCTCACTGAGGCACACCTAGAATTTATGTTACAATGCAGTATTACTACATAATAAAAAAAAATTGTCTCAAAGGCCACAGCTCATTCCTTCCTGATCCCTCTTAACTTCAGTAACAATCACAGTACAAAAGCTAGATTCATGGTAGGAACAAAGTGGTGACTCTCCTTTATATAGAAAAGTGATCAAATGGATTATCTTCCTTCCTTGGATTTTTCTGAAACTATTTTAGTCACCCCATGACAATGATGCAATGGCTTGAATGGGTTCCAAGAAATCATTGAAGTCAAAGAAAAACAACTAAACAATCCACTTACATTTTTTTGTAGCGTAAACTGGGGTGTGTGTGTGTGTGTGTGTGTGTGTGTGTGTGTGTGTGTGTGTGTATTCTTTCCTGTTTCAAATGAACAGATTAATTTCTGTATCATCAAGTCATTGTTTGAAACTAAAATCCATTTATCTGTTATCTTGAGTAGGAGTAATTATATAATGAGAAAATAGTTTTCCAATGAACAAGTGGCCTGCTAAAAGTAGTGTTGTCCCAAACAGGGCTAGTTGAGGTTTTGAAGGCCGGTGACTTTCAGGGCTCATCTATTATTGGCATATGAACAGGGATGAAAGAAAGTGACTCCATAAGCCTAAAGGAGGATATGATATCCTCGGACATATTTTCAGTCACCAAAGAACACCTTGCAACCTCTCATGCATGTCACAAACAAACCACACCGTATACTTCCATTCACATCTCTTGGCTGACATTTTAGACTTGGAAAATGACTTCTTTTCCATTCTAAGCTACCCTTAATACCCGTTTCAACCCATAAAATTTCATAACAATAATGATGGCAGATAGAAGCTATGAAATTTACCTGAGTGACAACTCTGAGCAACTCATGTAACTAGTTTAACAGTTTCCCTTTCTCCTGGTGCTTCCTTGAAGGTCTGATGGTCTACTGGTGAGGAATCTAGACTTTATTAAGCTGGATATTTGAAATGAATTAAGCTGAAGTTACCTTTAAAGTTATTCATTTCCAGGAAAAGAAATATTTCAATACCAGGCTTATCATTAATTCTACACATTTGGAGTTAAGGATTTCTGAAGGGAGAGTTTAAATATTTTCAGTTTTTGCTGAAGGTCATGGTGTTTTGAAGAGAATAGGGAGACTTTTCTGTGATCTTTGTTAATGAATTGTCCTTGATGGAAATGAAGAAAATGGGGGAGGGGTGTGCGCAAGATGATAAATGAGACAGCAAATGATGCATTCTGAACCCAGACGTGTTGTGAGTTGGGAATAAGAATTCAAAGAGATGAGCTAGGAGGACTGATGGAGTCCAAGGAAATTATTGTATCATCTGTTTAATAGTACTCCAGGGGGAAGATTCACAGCTTGCTAGAAGAGAAGCCAGAGCAGATTTATTTGGTAACGTGTGGCCCATCTTGTACAACTGGAGAAAATTAGCTTTAACTTCATGAGGCAGAGCTGGCAAATGTATGTTGGGGATCTTTTCTTCATTGCCAGAACATTAGTGCTCAATGTAAAGACCTAATGCTGAATAGAGTACAAGAAATCAAAAATGATGCATACCTCTTTCAAAAGTAACATCTCTTTGCTAAAGATGATGGATTTTTCTTGGAGAGTGTTCTGTTGTTTCATGTAGAGATTCTTTTGTTAGATGTTCCTGAAGAGTCTGTGTAGAGTGAGAAGATAATAAAGGTAATAAAAGATGTAGGGATTGTGGTAGTTGTTGATGTGTGGTCAAGATGCTTAAATTGTCACCATTACCTTAATCAAAGAGAGTGTATAAATGCATCTCTTATAAAGTAGCCAAAAATGTTTTGTAACCATTTTAGAGACGGTGAGCAAGAAGACCCTTAAAACAGAAAAAATTACACATCGAAAAAAAAAACAAAACTTCTGTTATTTTCTTTAGACAATTTCTTCTAGGATATTTAGAATCACAATAATTACACGAGAGTTTATTGTGATGGAAAGAAGGGATAGAAGACTTAGTGGCTTTGTTCTCTTCCTTTCTTCTTTAGGAATTCGGAGAAGCTATCATTGTTTTGTCTTAGTGTTTGATGTTTTGTGTAATTAGAGTTTGTCTTTATGGCTACTTAGGGTTTCTATTCAATTCTGTATCACAGTGGAAGCAGCTTGGATTCAAATACCAGCTCTAATACTTAGTCATTTCGCATTACGGATGTCAATTATCTTAGTCCATCACTAGCCTAGAAAAAAAAGCCCGAGGCAAAACTGTATGTGTTATCATATTTTAGGGGAAAGTGTCATCCCAGAGAAACAATAGGGAAGGAAAAAAGAAAAGGGAGATGGCATAAGCGGAAGCACAAATACAAAGGATTACATTCCCAAGCTGAACACAGCTTTGTAACCAGTGCTATGGATTGTTCATTTGTTCAGGACATCTTCAGAGAGAGGCATTTAGTCTCATGAACAGTCCCCAGTGAGGAGGGGGAGAGGAAGAGAGAAGGACTTATTCATCAATTCCCCTCTCCCACTGGTCCAAGTTTGCCTCATGCCTCTTCTACATGTCTGGGTTGCATCAGCTGATCTTCCCACAGCCACTGCAGAAGCCCAGATCTAAGATGGCAGACACCTCTTCTGCATGAGCCCCAGCACACAGTGCACATGACAGGTAGGAGTGAGCCAAGAGCCCTGTTGCTCAGTCTGCATGTTGCAGAGCCTGGCATGTATCTGAGTACCTGGAGAGTGCCGCTGCATACTGCAACAGCTAAGGCAAGCCTTTGACACGAGGCAAGAGGCTCTGGGCAGGAGGTTGGAAAAAAGAAGCTACCTTTCCATAGGCATGTCCATAATGACGTCAGATCCCAGGAGCAGCTCTGCAGCAGACCCAGCTTGCCTAGCGTGCGGACTGCTGCCATGAAGGCAGAGGCGGCCTTCCTCCCACAAAGCTGAAAGCCTGTTTTAATGGCCCACCAGACAGTGCGTGGGGAAGGGCGAGCTTCTTGAAGGATCATGAGCAACAGGAAATCATTTCTGAAAGCTTTAAAGAGGGGAGGTAGAGCTAACTGGGGCCAACACATTACCCATCCTTTCTAAACCTTGATTTCCTCATGAGTAATGAGCAGTAGCTACTTTTGCTTTCTCTTTTTTTCTAAGGCACCCTTCCCTCCATAGCATCCTGTTTTCAAGCCATGCAGCTTGCTCTGCTCCAAGTGGCGTGCTGGGGTTACTACCCTTGGGATCACCTCCTTTTTTAGGCTTTCTAAGTTGTTTTATTGTTAGTTTTTGAGGACTTTGATGAAACATCCTCTTGCACAATGTTGTCTCTTATTGAATAGGAGTGACTTTTGCATATTCCTCACCTGCCACGCAAAATCAATCAGTATGTTGTTTAGGTTCTCCTGATATTTTGTTTATGGCCTTGGCATTTGCTGACTTTGGAATGCCCTCTGAAATACTGCAGGTGTTGACAGTGCCAATACTGTCTCATGGAAGGCCGGAGTTTTCTCTGTAGAAGCAAACTTACAACTTTTGATTGCGGAGAACAAGGAGGTAGGAATTCCTTACTACCACTGTTTTTTAAATTTCTTTTTCCTAATATTTATCAATGTCTCCTTTTTTCTCTGACATATTCACCTAAGGAGAGTATCTTTTCTATTTAATTCTGTGATGGGAACCTCCTTAATAAAGCAGTCAGATGCCCTGTAGTAGAATAATGGATGGTGTGTGGCACCACCCTGTCCCCACAGGGGCTTATCAGGTTAGGGTTGCAGTTTGGCTACTGGAGAAGAAAGCAGGGTAGGGGAAGAAGAAGTTACAATCTGGGTGTCCAAGCATGGGCCATGTTAATGGTTAATTCTGAGCCACTGTCCTTAGGGAGAACAGAGGCTTAACACCAGCACACACAAATGCTGCCGTTCAGTACAGGGAGCCTCCTTGAGGCTGGCTGACAGGAGACAAAGTCAGGAGTTAGGAGCTGGGTGGAGTGAGAATGATCAAGAGCAGACACAGTGGAGGAAAGTTTTGGGTAACTGCAAGAGTGATGTTGGAGCGTGGCAACCTGTCTTAGATGGCAATTGGCTGGGCAGTCCTCATGTGAGTCTGGTGCAATAGATTAAAAGCACAGCATCAGGCTAGGTCAAATGTATGAGTGGAAGAGAGATACTTGCCCTCACGTATCTAGCTCAAATAAGCACTGTGGTATATACATTGATGAGAAATAAATATATGTGTAAATAATTGCCATTTGGGCAAGGGGGTAGGATAGTGGCAGGTGGAATTTGTCTTCTTACTTTGGCTATCTCCCCACTCAGTGATTCACAAATTTCATAATTGGTAAATGCAACTTGGCATTCACTGCCTCTCCCATGCATGCATCTTGACCTGTTCTTGCTGTAGGCAAAAAGCCATAGAACCCCCTTGTCTCACCACTGCAGTGTTCCCTTGGGTAGGGACTCTCCTTTTCTTGTTTTTGATATGGTGACTTTCCCTTCACAACCTGGGTAAGGAAGCAATGTTTGGTTAATGTCAAATTTACTCTAAACTTTGAAGACCTCAAAATTCAAGTTGTGGAAACTGTAGTTTGTCTCATGGTTTGGATAGTTTGCATCTACACATTACATTTGGAAAGCCAGAGTTTAGACTCATGGAAAAAAATAGCTAAATTGATGACTAATTTTACATCAGAAGCTTTTCAACCAGAGAAATAGTGTGCTGCAGAGTGAGCATGGCTACTCCACCCCTGGCCCCCTGCCCTTTGCTTGGATCAAGGAGATTTTCAAGTGTCTCTTTGAGAGAGGGTGGAGGAATGACAGCGCAGAGGCCCAGCTGCATGGACCCACACAGCAGATGGTCCAGTGGAAACACAGGCAGCCTGGATTCTCTCTCCACTGGGCACCACTCTCAGAGGCTGTTGAGTCATGCAGCCACTTGTTATGCTGAAGAGGATTGTTTAGGAGGAAAATAGGGTGGTTTTTCTTACTTAATATATCTGTACTAAAAGGTCGTGACCCATCCTTCTGATTGTCCACACTTGTATTTATACACCATAAGGAATAACTTCCAACTCACTCTCTCCACTCTACTTCTTCGCCAGAACACATAGAAATGTCCACGTTCAAAATGAAAGGCTCTAGTTTTCTTGGCTGAATATCAAGATTTTTCCAGATTGTCAGCTCCTTAAGAGGGGAGAAGCATAAAATCCAGCTGCAGAAACCCAGAAGTGACCTAACATGATCCAGGTGTTTCTAGTTTTCTTAGGAAAGAAGGCAAATATATATACAATGGCTGATGGACTGTATCTAGAGGATGCTACCCCACAAAACTGGGCTGGTGATCATAGTTTTGATAGTGATTTGTCAGGAAGTCCATAGTATGTAACAGTCATATCTTATTTATCAGGATTGGTTTTATAGTGGTATTCTGAAAGTTTGTGACCCTGTATTTATCCTCCTCCCATCTTAATCAATGCTCATAAAAATGGATTTGAAAGCAGTAAACTTGCAAAAACAACATGGCATATGGGAAATGCATAGAGTGGAGAGAAACAGGTTTAGCCTCAGTTCTGTTTCTTGTTAGTCATGTGCTATGGGTAAGTCTTTAATCTCTCTCATCATTCTTTTAAATCCATAAAACAAATAAAATAATATTTGCCCTTAATGACTTACCCTAAAATGAAAGCACTGTGTTAGGGGACAGATTTATTTATAACTTGGACAGAGCTATGAATAAATGTGTCTTTAGTGGTTTGCTGATGTATCTGTTCAGTCTGCAGTAACATTCTGACCCACCGTCCATTGGCCACATATAGTCTACTATATTTTTAGATTTTTTTTTTAGTGGTTAAAATTGAGCTAGTTCATCAGAATGAACTAATTTTCTAGAACAAATATTAAACCACCTGTTGAAATCTTCTTCATCCATGCTCAATGTCACCTACTTTTCAGAACACTTTGAGGTCTTTTAACATAGAGCTACTGTTTCTCAGCTTCTGTGCCTTCATAGCACTGGCTGTTCCTGTGGGAGCTGTGTGAGGTTACCGACTGTGACTAATGGTAGTCTGTGAACATGTCCCCTCATGGGGCCGAGCTCAGTAAACTCTCTACGCACCCACCTACCCTTCTATATGCCACACATTTCGGTACACAATGAACAATTTCTGAATGGAATGACTCTATTTCTTCAGTATAGGATGTGTGAGGGAAAAATGGTGGCAACTCCTGAGGAGCACATGGTTTCGGCAGAGGATGACAAAGGATAAGAAAATTGGAGTAAAAATCAGAGAATTGGACTAGCCCAAGCTTTGTACTGCGCTGTTGTACATGGCCTTGGATGAGTCACTGAACTATCTGAACCTCTGTTTCCTACTCTTTATAATAAGACAAGATGAGTTGGCCATGAAGACTTTAATCTCCTTTTTATGCTGCCTTCATCGAAGGTTAGGTGCTGAGAAGAACTTCAGGAGATATTTTCAAATGGGAATCATTAATGGGCTGGTTCCAAGGCAATAGGAATTTGTTCCATTTTAAATGGTAAGGATTATTTCACATTAATCTGGGACTCAGGGTCAAGAATTTATCAAGTGTATCTATGGATGGTTTAAAATAAAGAAACCTCACAAAGTGGGGAAGGAGCACTATGGTGGTGGAATGTGGTGTTTGGGTGGTGGGTGTGGTGCGGTAACAACACCTAAAGGTGGAGATCCTATCCATCTGAAACATAAACAGCATTGGAAATAAATGTTACCTCAATGAATGAACGACTGAACGAATGAATGAATGAATGAATGAATGAATGGAAGCCTAGCATTAGGGGAGTAACCCAGAATTATCTCCCTTGGACTATTATACTGATTGTAAAATACCTTACATTAAAAATAAATATGGATAAGAATTTTAATAGTCTTTGAGTCTTTGTGGTTATTATTATTTTTTAAATCTTACCGCATTTTTTTCCCTTCACATTTTCATAACAGAACAGTTTCAAGCAATCGCTGAAACTTGAAATCCCCTTTAAAATAGCATTGCATGAAATGTGTCTTTATTACTTGACAGAAGTCTCCTGCGTGTGTTGGGTTAGCTTCAGTTCTAAATGGCAGAACCTTCTTTTGTGGAGAAGCAAAGTTGTTGTCTTTGAGTGGTGCTACACCAAATTATTTTATTGCTGGATTCTTTTAGATTTTTGAAGCCAATGTAACGTCATCTTATTAGCTCATGCATACATAAATAGTTCACTGCTCTTTGTATCAGTTGTACTGAATCTACAATACAGATTTATCAGTTGGGTCAACATGACAATTCCTTTTATCAAGATTATTTTTCTACCTATCTGCTTGAGGACTAAGAAAGAAACACAATACATTTCAAGGTCCCCCCCTTCTTTTAAATGCAGGTGAAATCAACCCTTAAATGAATGAACTATTTCCATTGTCCAGTTGTCCAAGTAAATTTAAAGCACAGGATGTTTTTGACAGCTTTGTTAATGTAGCTTTTTTTTTCTTGCTGGTAATTCAAGCATAATTGAGATCTAGTGTTGAGCTTTAAATATGTTCTTAAGACTTGAAAAGAAAAGCTTGATGAGGTGTGTACTGCAGCATAATCTCTCAATTATTCACACATTTATATGACTGTAATCACCAAGGCCTCTCATTGTAAAAATTACGAACATTTTAATAACCAGATGTTGATATGAGCTAATAGGCCACGAATTACAACTCAAATGATGAAACTACAAATAATAATCAGAATATGGTCAGGGTCATCAATCATAATTAACATCATCATTGTTCATTTCTAAAATCTCTGCTGCTGTATCAAATCACTTTAGAGTATTAAGTGAGTAATTTCTAAAACTTCATCTCAAGCTTTTGACATGTTTGATAATGACTCCAGAGCCTGAAACTACACCCATGCTTAATGGAAGACAATGAGGATTGCCAATTTTTGTGTGTGTGTTGTTCTTTTAGAGTCAGTAACTGAGAAGGTCTAGCATTCAGCATGATCGAACAGTTGAATTTATCAACATGTCCAAATTTGGATTCAACTAATAATGGTTAACAAGATGGGAGGAAAACCCCACAAAAATGTTATTAGTGACCCTGACATCCCTTTGGCCTTTTCTGGCTTCCTGTCAACTGTCAATTAATGAAATTGCTCAACAAATACTAATTGATTCATTATCTTGGAGTAAACACTGTAGTAGATGGGAGCTGGGTGGGTGATACAATCCAGGCATGCTTTCATCCTCCTATAGAGCTGAAGTTCCGGTGTCATAGAGGAAGATTTCAAGCTTTCTTGAATAAGGTTTTCCTGGTAATGGTTTGAATGTATTCTGCTAGCATAAATGTGGGTAGCCCACTTCCTTCTCCTTCCATGGAGGGTTGAGTGCACAGTTGTAAGCTAGAAGATTGCTGGTCATTTTTGTTTCTTTCCTTGAAAGCATTGGGAGATAGATGAGAAGATAATAAGGGAGAGGCAATGGCTTAAAAAAAAACATTTTGAAAGAAAAAGTACAGACAGACTTGCTGTGCAATTTTCTTTTTTTTCTTGAGATTTTGGAACGAACAGAGACAGAAGTAGCTCTTGTTTCTAGGTCCAAAGAACAAGAGAAGTCTGTGTTTAAGTTCTACCATGGGTTGAAATCTTGTATAGTTTATTATATATCCAGTTAATGTAAGCGTGATTACGGGTAACAAATGATGAACAAGAGCATAACAGTTTGGCCATTCTTTCTAAGTTCCTCCTTACTAAGAATTTCAGAAAAACCAGACCAAATGATAACTAACAAAAGGATTTAATACATTAGTGGAGCGAATAATGACTGATATTAGTAGCAAACACAATTTGACATTGCGTTTCTCATCATACGTCTTCTAGCAGCTATTGTTCTGAATGTCATCCTTACTCTTCTGCATGCATCCTGTTCTGGCAAGGTCATGGCCATCTCTCAGGGCACTGAGAGCACTTGCTGTAAGACTATTTGAAGTTGATGTTGTTGTTGTTTAGTTTTAATCAATTTTATTTCCAAGGATACCTTGCTTCAACCCCTTTTGTCTGAAAAATGCTAGCCTCTATTTACTTGTTGGCAGAGAAAGCTTTCTTTTTTCCTGTGCTTTCTTGTAGTCTGAGTTTTTTTCTTTTAACCAAAGCAAATATAGAGGCGGAGACTTACCTTTGAATTGTTTCCAGGTTGAAGTGAAAACAGAGTTCCCAGGAGTTAGAAACACAGCTGCTGTCACTTGGCCTGTGCCTGCTCCCTGACAGGAACAGCTCACTGGGGTAGTGTTTGCCCATGTCCATGGCCTCAGTGCTGGGAGCTATGGTTGGGTGTCTCCCCTTGCTCTGCTGAATCAGTGACTCTGTGGTCCGACAAGACCGTATCGGATGGGACACGGGTCATCCAAGGCTTGTCTGCCCATGGGCTTGTTGTGACTTCCAGCTGAAGTGACTACATGGAAAAGAAGAGAAAACCTCTCTCTGTTCTTTCGTTGGAATTTAGAAATGAGGAAATTCAAAACCTGGGCAAGTTAGCTTTAGGAATTGAATTGAAAGGCCATGAGGTAGACTTGGGGCCAGGGCAGCAATTACAGTCAGAAAATCTGTGGCTGGGGGCCAAGAGAATGGAGAGAACAAAGCAGAGATGCATTGAGAAGGTGTGAATGGGTCCATGAAATCCCTGAGAAGACAGGCCAAAGATAGACATATATCAACTTCATATATAGGACCTAGTAAAAGCATCAAATTCTAACTGCTTCCTGCTTCTAATTCAGCTCACGCATGGCTCTTACTTGGAGAAACTAGAATAAATCATCTTTACTCTTAAGACTAAATGAGTCTTAAACATATTAGTGAAGTTCGCTGAAGTTTTGTTGACTACAGTTGCACCATACTAGTACAGTAATGTGTTACAGTAGTATTTCTGTAACCAAGATAAAGTTAAAGATATCCAATGTAATTGTTGCTTCTGCTAACATTTGCCAAGAGTAAAAATTTGTTTTAAATGTTTTGATATTAGACTGTAGTTGGAAGCCACTAGAATTTAGTTTTCCCTTGTTGATGTTTATTTAAAAGAATCAGAAGCTATCAATGCCAAAACCCAGGGGTCCATATTATGTAGTCCTTATTATTTCATTTTAATGAATGCTTTATTGTCTTAGTAAGTTGGAATATGTGACATAAAATAGGATATGATGAAGTTTTATGCTGAATATATGACCTGGAAACCACAAGACTTT
The DNA here is from genome assembly GCA_004024925.1 of Scalopus aquaticus. Taxonomy (NCBI): domain Eukaryota; kingdom Metazoa; phylum Chordata; class Mammalia; order Eulipotyphla; family Talpidae; genus Scalopus; species Scalopus aquaticus. The sequence continues at coordinate 24,921 of PVIJ01008503.1, forward strand.
GGAGTTTCATTCTCATAGTGTGATAGTTGTCCTTAAATCCAGCTTAGTGGGAATGCCATATTCTGATGGCAGCTGAATGGGATCCTCCTGGGATAAAGTGAAAGAAGTATGTGTGGGAGCGTTTACCCATATTCATATTTTACTGTTCATTTGTGTGGTTGTTTCTCTCTGTAGAATATGGTTTGGCAATGGGGCATAATAAAGCTTTTATTTTTGCAAGTGTAGGATATCACTCATGAGGAAGGTAGTTCTTCCCGAGCACATTGCTATATAAGATCTACACATCTGCGTTCACTCATATTTCTCTCATGCACTGTGTTTATCTCCTTTTATTAGCTTTCCATGCTTTTGTCGTCATTGTTCTTTCCTTCTGTCATCCCTCCAGTTACCAAGGAAAGAGTGGATGACTTAGGATGGAGTGAACATAACGCCCCTGTAAACGTAAGAAGGTAAATAACTTCCAGCAACATAACTCATGTGGTGTAGTGAAGAACTGAAATTTATGCATGTTTTTCATATCCACGTATTTGATCATGTTTGATCTATATCCCTACCTGCTCCTGCAACTATGCGCGCGCACACACGCGCGCGCACACACACACGCACACACACACACACACACACACACACACACACACACACACGCACGGCAAAAAAAAACTCAACCTGATACTAATTAAGTCAGAAACTGTGTTTTTGTTCAGACAATGAAAATGAAAATATTCCTGAGGTAGGAAACTTCTAATGGTTCTTTCTTTCCTTTAGCATTTCTATCGACAGAAGGCGCGCTGAATTCAGTGCTGGAGGCAACCATGGTCCTGTGAAGAGATATTATTTGTCTCATTAGCACTGTGGGAGTGCCATGAAAGGGTCCATGACCTAAAGCCCATGTTGCTTTAATAATGGCTTAACACTCGTAAAAGATTTTTAATGGCTACATGAGACATATTTAAATATTAAACGCCATTCCTCTTTGTTGATTCACAAACCCCAATGAATAGGACTCCTTCGTCGCTTCCAAGGTTGAAGAAATGTGCCTGGCTTCTCACGCCAGTGAGCGAAAAAAACAAACCCATGAACGGAAACACCTCCACTCTGCCCTGCTGACCCATTTGCAAACCTGAGAACGGCAGGTCTCCAGAGCTTGCTGGCTATTTTGAGATGTCTGACTCAGACACATAATTTTTATCTGTTTGATACCCATGCCTAGTCGTGCTAGAGGATAATTAGCAAGAACACAACTTTTGGTTTTTATCATAACGTGGTTCATTTACGTTGGCCCTCCAGACAGCGCTGCCCCGCTGAGATGGATCATACCCTGGCTTTCCTGTTTGTGTCTAACTTTGAGTAGCCGATGCTCGTGGTTCATCATGGGCTTACAGTCCAGTAAGGACTCCTGAGCGTGGTGATGATGTGGCTGTTTCCCCCAGGCCTATGATGGAGGGTAACGTTATGCCAGCACTGGAACCCTCTGATGTTTAATCAGAGGGTGCCCTCCAAGGTCAGTACCTGGCACTTCCCCGCCCCATTGTGTGCGCACCCTGTGTGGATGACAAGGCTGGAAGGAATTGTTTTTGCCTTTCTTTCTTGCCTTCTGGTGTGGATGTCAGGTCTATACTATTTGGAGATGCTTTTGTTTACGGAGAGAAAATTGAGTTACAGTCTTCCTCCCATGAGTAGATCGAGCTGCCTGGGGAACCGATGGTGGAAAGGTATTCTGGAGTAGAGAACTAGGTAGGCTGTGTGAGCCCAAAAGCACTTGGGGTTTGGCAAGCTTTGTAGTATTTTTTAAATATTTGGGGTACAGCAAAGCCCAAAATGTATTTTGCTCAAAGCACCGTTTCCCTTTCATTTTCCAAAACTGTGGATATTCTAAGGAAATTTAATCTGTGTATTTTGGAATCATGTAACCCTCATTCATCAAAATACTGCAAGGTAAATACTAGATCAGGATTCAAGAAATCTCTTGAGTTCTTTGATAAGCATTTTCTTCTTTGAACTTGAAAGTACAATTTTGCCTGCTTAGAATGAACCCTGAACCTGGAGCAGTTAGGAGCTTACTTTTCAAATTATCTCCCAGCCAGTATATAGGGTTTTGCATAAGTCTGGTATAAAGCAATGATGGGGACAAGCCTTTTGGGGAGCCTCAGAAATAAACCTTGGGCATGTATGGGCTTTTTCACGGGTGCTTCATGGTACCCAATTTGGCTCTGCCAATATTAAGCCTTTTGTGGTACAGTTAGACCTGGCCCAGCCCCTGCCTGGTGCCACTGAGCCTCACAATCCTTTCTATTTAAAATTGTATTTTGTTCACCATGGGGTTTTATGCATTGCTTCTTATTTTTTAAATATTGCCTGGAGATATCGTTTATTTTGATTAGTGAGATTTTTGGCTCCTCCTACTTGGTGCCTCACCTGCCTCCCCCTGTCCTGATCTTGCCTGGCACCTGGGTTTCTCTGTCTCTGTTTCTGCGTCTCAGATCAAACATGTGTAGCATCAGCACAAACAAACAAGCATAGCTCTTACTTTCAGCGATTGGTGGGGCATGGGGGTCCTTGAGAACGGGTTCAGCTGATCTTGAAGTTTACTTCTAATCCATTGAGGGACCATAGCGTGCGGTTTGGGTGAGCCATGGTGGTGGAGAAATTCTGTTCCAGCCCAACCCCCGGCTTCTGGTTCAGCTGGGCTTTCTCTTCGTGGGGACCAGATGGCCTGTATCCAGAATGTCCAGTCACGTGGTCCTTCTCCCATCTGTCTGAATCTGAGCTGTGGCTGTGTGTGGAGTTTGTAATTTCCCTCCTGTCAGGAAATTATCTGTAGAGTGCAGAATGAGAGTGGAATAGATACTTGTCCCTAAAACATAGTCTTTTCCCTTCAAGATTATTATTTCATTTTAATCCCATACAGATTGGAAACAAGAAACATTTCATTTACTCTTTTAATAATCCCCCCATGGTATTTAAAGGTGGATTTGCACATTTGTTTGCGTTTATACAGAATATTATTGTCCACATCGACTTTAAATTCAAGGTCTTAATTATAATATCACCAGCAATGATTTAGTAGTGGAAAACTCTGTGCTGAGTATCTTCTTAGCTGCATTGTGTCATTTAATCCTTACTACATGAAGTTGAAAGTGTTTTGTCCCTATTTTATAGATTAGAAAATTAGGGTTTAGAGAAATTAAATAACCTCAGCAAGATTACCCAGATAGGTAGCAGTGGCATCTGGAACTTTCTAATTCAAACCTCTGGTTCTTACCCATTCTTCTGCATGCCTCCTCTCCTATAGTCCACACCTTGGAAAAAAGAAGTCAGTTTCTTCTCTTTTACAGGGTAGGCTGATAACTGTGGCTTTCTTATTAAGACACTGAATAAGTAAAACAGTATAATTTCATTACAGTTTCAATTTTAATGTTTTTTTCCAATTATGGTGGAAAAAATCTTCAGTGTCTAAATTATAGCAAAGCCAAGTTCTTTTCTTTTCCCATGTTACAGGCTTGACAGTGCTTTTCTTTTAGAGTTCAGAAGCCAAGGTTCATCTAAGCAGCTGCCCCTGATCCGGTTTCAGCAAGTCTAGATGGAATCAGACAGATAGCAATTTACTGTAAAAGTTTTTGGGATGGATTGAGGGATAGGAAGATCTAAAGAAATCATATTCATCTGGCAGCAAGAATGTCTGTCCACTCTCCTTAAAAGCCTGGGTCTAGACCTACTGAGTATTCTTTATTGGCTCCTGCTCTGAGTGCACTATGGACCCTGCAAGGAATTCTCAGCAGATCCACGCCAATCATTCTCTTCTGGGAAAGCTCTCCACCTGGCCTCCAGCCCTCCGTGGAGAGCTTCCCCTAGACCATGTCTCCAACCAAGGCCCTGGCCTGCAGACTTGGCCTGTTTGTTCAACATCTGATTTAGAGGATAGGGTGCTTTGGGAACTGGCAGGTCCCACCCTCATGTGGAGCCCCCTCCCCTTGTTACTCCCCCCAGGCCTTGTGAAGTTCAAATGAGAAGGCTCAGGAGAACCACTTTAGCTAATAAGGCAGCTTAATGGATCTGGGATTGAGAGCACAACAAACAGCCTGTGTCCAGGACTAGTTATATAAGAGATCCTCCATGGGAGGACAGAACATGGTTTTCTACAAATAAATAAGGCAAAAAGGCTACACTCACTAGTGCCACAGCTGGGAAGCAAATATGAGCAATGAATTTCTCATGCTAACAAATCCAAGCTCTTTGGAAAACAGATGCTGAGCCCTGGGACTGGCACTGGATTTCTGCTGGCAGGAACTATGAGGTTTAGAGATGGAAGGGTATCTTGAGACCATTTGTTCATAAACACAGCTGAGGGCCAGCAACCTGCTTTTCTGCCCTGCACTGATGGACCCCTTCCATGCAGCATTTCCACAAGGAAGAAGGCAGACATACAAGGCTTCTGCAGCTTACGCTCTAGAGAAATAATTAAACAGTTTTTCTTAACCTCTTGAACTTTTCATTTATTATTGCCATCCATTATGTCTACCTTCTCAAATTGCAGAATCTCGAAACTGAGCTCTGGGGTCAAGGGTTTATTGTTTAATGGAGATAGAACATTTTGTAAATTGCACGAAGTCACAATGTTTATAATAGAAGCTTCTGGTGTACTGAATCTCTTCCATTTAACAAACAGTGAGCTTTGACATGTGTTCTTCCTACATAGCAAGAAATTTGGGGGTAAGTGCAGTACTGGCATGAACACGTTACCAAATCTTTCCTGTAAACCAAGTGACATCCGCAGTCAAATAAAAACATTCCTTCCACCAAATACCAGGAAATGCTAAAAGTATCACTATTCTTCTAAGGTCATGCTAAAATGAAGTTTTGGCTTTTAGAATACAGAGTAAGGATGAAGAAGGCCAACATATTTGTCCAATACACATTTGCTGCTACAAGTCCTTAGGGATGACCTCCTGGTTTAAATATGAACATGTGTATGGGGAGTTTTTCCTAGGATTTAACCTTCAAATGAAAAGTGTAAATATTTTAAGAAAATGTATGAATGTTAAAAATTATTCCTGTTGTCTTTGTTTTTACTAGAATTTGTACTTTCAAGTTAGAAATGGATTTACTTAAAACAAAGAAAACATCCTCAAAAATGTACCCAGCCAAAATAACCAATGTATAAATACTCAGGATTAACAAAATATGAATATTCTTTAGTAAAGCATTGGAAGTTCTTGGGAAATGATAGAGAAAAAAAAAGTCTTAAGCCTGAATTTTTAACCCCTCTTGTTGGAGATCTAATCAATAATTTTAAAGGAAACAAGTGTGTGTGCAACACATTTCTGTGTCTCTGAACTTTATTAAGTTAATGAAATGTAAAATCTTTATAGTATAGATGATAAAAACAAATGTAAAAAGTGACTTTCCATGAGCAATTAGAATAACATTTTTCTTAAGGCTTAATAATTGATTCATGTTACAAGATGTATTTTTGGTTCACTTTTAAGAAATCAAAACATATACAATACTATAGTTTGTGTTTGTAATGGTTTAGGCAAAACCAACATATGGTCCCAGCATAAGTTCCTCTTCCTCAAGTTGCTCCTTGAGGGAAATGCTTCCTCGATTTTTCACACTAAGTTTCTAAAATAATTTTTAATTTTAGCATATTTATTGTTTCAATAGACTCATTTGCTTATTTACAAGGCAGGGAAGTCCTTTTCAGGGACTCGGGCCCGCCGTTCCTTATTGGCCAGCAGGTGTCACTGTGGGTTCGGGTGGTAACCCAACTGACCATAGGAAAGAATGACCTGTAGGTGTGTGGGTAGGGAGGTGGGGGGAAAGAAGAGGAGGGAAAGGGAAATATAAAAGCAGGTTCTTAGAGGGAGAAAAAGTTAATTAAAAGTCCTTATGCTTACATCAACCTTTACTTTAAGAGCTCAGAATTCTTGGTACTAAGCTCCTTGGCTCCTGTAGCCTCAGAAATGAATTCACTTGCATGAGATAGGATGATGCCTAGTTGGCCACTGAAGACAACTTCACTGGATAAAATAGCAATAAAGACAAGCAAGGGTGAGGTGGACTGGATTCTTGTGCCATTTCCTAATCTTTCAGGCCTTGCCTTTTTTGCTTCATGGCTAGACTATGCATCATTTTGAACCATAGGCACAGGTGCTTAATGTACAAAGTCATCCAGCTCTTTGGTAGGCCATTTGGTGGCCCAAAATAAGATTTTGGCTATCCTATCCTCAGTGGTAAAATAAATTCCACTCTTTCATTATGGTCTGCAAAGTTGATCCTGATAGCTCCTCCAAATCTAGATTGCTCATTTTCAGCCAAGTTAGCCTATTCAAGTTCGATATCTTTCTGGGTACATGGGATTTCATAATAAATAAAATTTCAATTGGCAAAATTAGCACATAGTTTTTGAACAACCATCAACTTTAAGAATGGATGACCATAAAACCTTCCTGCACAGAGAGGAATTCACAGCTGGCTTAATTTGAATAACAGGCTGTAAATTGAATTCTTTTTTTGGCTTGATACGTGAAAACGATATCCATGTGGCTGGTACGGAGAACAGGCAATTTGTTAAGAAAAGATGTCTGGTTTGACTTCTCCAAATAGGAGTAACACGTGTGCAACATCCTAATTTGAGTTGAGTTCTAAAGAAAACAAAGTAGGAAAGGGTTTTGAAGGGCAATGGAAATCTTTCTACATTCCTGAGAGCTTCTGTGCCACTGTAACTCTCTAGCATCTGTTCTGGGACACCCATCTCAGAACAGGGACGGTCACCTCAAGATGAAATTGTAATGTGTATGTCCTCTCCCTAGTGGAGGCTGAATCCAGGAGGGTGAAAACAATTTCAGCTCTGTTATGAACCTTCTGCCATTTTTATCTGCTTTTAATTCCCTCATCTTTATGTATGTATGGTTCCTAGTGATAGGATACATTCTTCTAGTACTGATTCTACTTAATAATTAAAATAATAAGGCTCAGGGAAAAAAATAGATTAAATTTGCAGGTCCAGAAATGTCTAGAAATCTTAACCACAAAATATGAATATTTTGTTTCACCTAGCTTACTCATCTATTTTCTTGAAGGTTCATCATTCTGGAGTAAGCTGATTTAATTCCATGAAAGCTAATGTATAGAGTAGCTTACCAATCTAAATTCTTTAGAAAATCCATGCATTTCTATATATGGCCCTTTCTCAAAGTTGGAGGTCTTTCATTTATACATTAGAATGTGTCGTTAGTCTAACATTTTCTCTGGTTCTCAGATTCACTTTTGCTTAGGGTTTCTGGCAGAATGTATAGGAGTCATAGCAACAGGCCCTATAAGCACAAGCAGCTGAAGGATATGGGGTGGGGAAAAGAGAAAGAAGAAAGAGGGATTTTAAGGTGTAAAGATATTTATCCAGGGTAAGTGAGCATCCGCAGAGTTTTCTTATTTATTTATTTATTTACATACTTACTTATTTTATTTTTATTTATATCTTTTACATTATTGTGTATTCCCTGTAGGTCACCCACCACTGATTCACCCGTGAACCGTCACCAAAGTCCCTTGTGCTCTTTCTCTCCCGTTTTGAACCCTTACCTTCCCCCTCCCTCACTGAACGGCTCTCATTTCTGGTTGCCACTAATTTCTGTTTTGTTTTATTTTGTTGTTGTTGTTGTTATCTCCTCCTCCTGATCTCTTATTTAGTTGCACTAGCAGAGTTTTCTTTTCTATAATATATATATATATATATACACACACACACACACACACATATATACACACACATTATATATACACACACACACACACACACACACACACACACACACATCTATAAATAACAGAATCCTTGGTTTATCATTGGTTTATCCTTTGGAAAAAGGCCCACTATTTCCAAGACAACTTGTTAAATTGTTAGAAATAATAGTGATCACTATTTCCTTTATGACTTGTGTACTGTGACTGCTATTCAATCCTTAATTACATATGACTGGTTATCTTGTATATGTCGAATCTTATGGCACACATACTTTCATATTATTCCAACAGTTTTGTTTCTCTAGGAAAGGAGTTGCATGTTATAGATCTCATACCCCTTAAAACTTTTGCCTTGATACAAAGCATTTGGTAGGACTTCAATGGATCTTTATTGAATGAATTAAAATTATAAAGGATACTTTTGTTTGGCAAGCATTTATGTTGCTAGATTACTTTTATGTAGCCCATATAAATAATTCACTTCTTGTGGTTCCATATCCTGATGTGAAAATTATGCATTTGCTGTGCTTTCATAGATATTAATGGGAGCTATTAAAAACTAGAAATTATTTCAAGGTTGGTGGTCTTTGGTCTGGTATTGAATGAAAAAGACTTGAGGTAAATTTTAATTGTGAAAAGAATATAAAGCTCTACATATTGCTTGGTTAAAGTTTAGCTGTTTTAGTGCATGATTTTTTCCTATTTATTTCACAAGGAACAATAACACATTAATTCTCTTAAATTTCAATATTTAATATAAAAAATAAAATGGAGTGGAGTAGGAAGGGATCAGAGTCATGAATCTGGCATTGTGATATTCCCCTTCTTTAACATCAAATATTTTGTTTAATAAATGTAGCTTAAAAATGAGACTATAAATATGGTGACCTAATTAAAAAATTTGAAGACAAAGTGTTATATTTATGTTTTGCTGTATTTGGTTATTATAGACCAGATGGTATTATATTTCTGTTGGGAAAATATTTTTAGAAGTTATTTAAAGAATTATAGAATGAAGCAAATCAAATCATTACTTACACATTTTCTGTGTGTATGTGGGGGGGGAGAGTGTAAGAAAATGTGGGGAAAAGACTAATGTTTATGTATAATGGTTTCATTATCATATTTCTACTTTCTTTGTCATCCAGGATAAACTCTAGGATATGTCATGAATTCCTGAGCCACAATAAATCTGTGAATGTCAGACTCTGTGTGTGGGTAAAATGGATAATTTTCTGACCTTTAGTAGGCTTTCACTAGAGCAAAGGAAGTCTCTCCACATAATGTTTCCCCACTACAGAACACTGGCAGGAAGCCAAAGTATGCCCTTTGGCAAATCTCCAGTCTGGATGGCTTTCCTGGAGCTAGAAGACATTCATGAATCTGCCCAACACTGAAACTTTTAAAATTTTTTTCAGAAAGCCTCTGGAAAGATCTTTCCAGTGTGCAACCTGCTGAGGGAGTTGTGAGAACACATTAATCATGGATTTCTTCAAAAGAAATTTGGGGTGGGCCTGTTCTAATTTGATAGGTCCATCTTCCTGTTCAATGTGAGCCACAGATTGTCAACCAAAATTCTGGCAGATAACCTAAACCTGGGTCCAGCTGAAAAACTATTTATGATAAAAGTAAATTTAAAATTATCTGACCTTGGAAATGAGGTTCAGCCATGGTTGATTTTATTTCTGAAGGTCAAAACTGATAGCAACTAAAATATGTTAGTAAATATGTTGTTTATTCTTATTTTTCTAAGTTTTATCCAAAACCTCAAACTATTCCCATCACTATTTATAATTAAACTCATTTTCATTTTAAATCCTCCAAAGATAGAACTATCTTAGAGAAGTAATATACTGTTAATGTAGTACTTATCACCCTCAGGCATTATATATATTTCTCTTTAGCATTTATTTCATCCCTTCTCATCCTGTCAATTGGTTCGACATTAGTATTATAAACCAATATGACAGCTTAGATGATTTTTACAAATTCTTTTGAGTGATCCCATCTCTTTTGAAAATGAAAGAACAAAATAAAAGAATGGTCAGCTGTACAAATAAATCATTGCCTTAGAATAGACCCACTCAAAAGAGAGTAAAACAAAATTAAGTTTTTCTAAGGAATACTAGAGTGTTTTTTCTCTTGAAGTCTTAAGAAGTCTAAAGAAGTCCCGAAGGTGTTGGTCTATATTCTAGCGTTCTCTCCTGCCATTCCATCAATTTACTCCACTTTTGCTCACATGATTTTCTCTTCCTCTATGACATTCCTTCAGTTTTTGGACATCTCACTAATTTTATATGAGCCTGATACATTGTTCTGAGTCTGACTGAAGTGCACACCTCTCCAAAGTCTTCTTTCCCATCCTTCGTCTACTGAAGCTCAAGCCTCACAACTCTTGGGGCACTTTGGTTGATTCCATTAGTAGTGACACATTATGACTTGCATCAGAATTATTTGTATGACTTTCAACTAAAAGACAAATTTCTTGACACTAAGATGATTTCTCATTTGTGTTTATATTTCTACAATATTTGGTACAAATTGCTCAGCCAACATTTTTTGAGAGATTAAAATGTGAAATTATCTTACATGTTGGCAGAGAAATGATCAGATTCCTTCTTTAAGAATAAACAGCCTTGTAAAGAATATGAATTATAGTCTTGCTTTACTCCCTTTAATCACTAACTATTCATTTGTTTATTGATGTTTTCAATAAGCATTTGATTGACTTATTTAGGGGCCCAAAGGGTTTGGCAATAAACAGGAAAAAATACAAATAAAATTAGGATGATTAATGAAACTTTAAACAATATGAGTATTGCTGATAACATATTAGTGTCTTGGGTACCATGCTGGCTTTTGTTAGTTGCTTCTGTCATTCTCTGTTCTTGATGACTGTTGGCACTCTCTTCTCTTGCTTAACCAACACTGTGGTTAGATTGTGTCCCCTTTCACTCAAAATGAAACCTAATTCCAGATGTGACGGTATTTGGATAGGGGGTCTTGGGGAGGTAATTAGGTCATAATGATGGGGACTTGGGGAGGTAATTAGTTCATAATGATGGACTCCTCATGAAAGGGATTAGTGCCTTTATAAGAAGAGGCATGAAAACTTCCTTACTCTGCTCTCCATTAGGTGAAGATAGGACAAAATATGACCATTTGCAAACCAGTATGCAAGGTCTTAGCAGACATTGGCCAGATCCAAGAGACAAGAGCTAAAATCAGCCAGCACCTTAATGCTGGGCTTCTTAGCCTTTTAGAACTGTGAGCAAGTTTGTTATTAAAGTCACCCAGTCTATGGTAATTTGTTATAGCAGCTTGAGCAAACTAAGACACCAAGCTATAGATGCTATGCTGCACCGTATAAATCTCACTTCAGGAATAAAGGACTCACAGCCCTAGATTCTGGGAGTGCTTTAAGCAGACAACACTCAGCTGTGAATTCTCTTTACAAAATGGCTCCTTTCCAATGCCAGGATATAAATTAGTGCCAGTATATAAATATCTTATTTTCTCACCCCAATTCAGAACAAGTCTTAAGGGTCATCTAATTTTCAGAACTCCCTGTAAATATTTAAGACTTTCATTATGACTGAATTTTATCTCAGCCTCTCCTTCTACCCAGTTATACTTCCATCCTTTCTTTCTCTTCTATAGGTGTTACCCTCAATAGGACCTCCTGATAACTTCCTGCATGCCTAGCTCTGTCTCAGAGTCCACTTCTTCAGATCAACTACTTTGCTTCCATACTCCACTCTATGTGTACCCCTTGATTTTACAGTCACTCATTATACAAATAGTCTCCCTATCAGATTCAGCTCTGCTGAACTCCCATCAGTCAGTTAAGATGTAGCTGCCTCAAAACAACAGATGTTCTAAGTTAACAATGAGCGACTGAGCAGGAATAAGGTATTCAGATCACGATAAGGCAGAAGAAGTACTAAGTGATATCAATTATAAACAGGCAGTATTGAGAATAGTTACACAGGTTGGAAGAGGTAGGCAGTTAGTCAAGCTATTCTTGACCACTGGTGAAGGAAAATATGGCCCTAGGATTGGTAAGTAACATGGTTTTATATTTGTGAGGTGTATAAGTGATAGGAAAATGGTTTCTAAGTTGGTTGTATCTCTGTGGCATTGGAACAGAGTTCATAATATTACCCAGAGTGGTGGGTGGAGGAGTGGGGGATCTGAGATAAAGATTAGCCCCTTGTAGTGATTTGCTTAGAAATCAGCAAAGTGTTTCACATTCAGAGCGTATAACGTCTTACAGCAAATAGTTCCTAAGGTAGTATAACCCTTAGTATTAGCCTAAATTATGTGCAGTTGCCAACATTTTACGTATTTGACTAACAGAAATGACAACTTGATGTAATTTATTTATTTTTTATTTATTTATTTTTTAAAGATTTATTTATTTATAAATGCAAGCTGGGGTACAGGCCAGAGGCGTGGGGCGGCGAGAGGGTTCACCAGAGACAGAGCAGGGAGCAGAACAGGCAGATCAGAAATACAATGCTGAGGGGAGCAGCGGGCAAGGCAGGAGAGGTCTGCTGCACCATGTGGGATTCTCCCCGACTGGGCATCGAACTCGCATGGCGCGCTGCCAACAGCTCCACAGCGCAGCGCTCAACCGCTGCACCACCAGGGAGGCCCTTGATGTAATTTAATCAATAATTTTCTTTATTGATGATATTGCCCTACTGGAATGTAAATAGTACTTTGTTCAGTAATTTATCACAGTACCCAAATAGTATCTAGCACAGAATAGGTTTGAGTAAATTAATTAAGGAATGAATTACTGGGGGCCTCCCTGGTGGTGCAAGGGGTTAAGTCTCAGCCTATGAAGCTATTGGCAGCCACTGCAGTACAAGCTCGATCCCCGGCCAGGGAGATTCTCATATGGCATAGCAGACCTCTCTTGTCTCACCTGCTGCTCCCCTCAGCAGTGTATTTCAGTCAGTCTGCCTGTTCTGCTCCCCACTCTATCTCTGGTGAATCCTCTCACCTCCCCCTCTCCCCCACACCTCTGGCCTATACCCCAGCTCTTGTATGCATAAATAAATAAATAAATAAATAAATAAATAAATAAATAAATCTTTTTTAAAAAAGAAAAAAATGAATTACTTATCCCCAGATAGGTTGTTGTCCATAATCTACTATATTACATAGAATTCCTTCAGTTATAAACAAAAGAATCCCAATTTATGTTAGTTGAGTAAAGAAGAGAATTTACTGGTGAACACAATTGGAAATACCATAGGTATCATATACTGATTTCAGTTACAGATAGATCCAGGAACTTGAATGGTGTCATAAAGATTTGGTCACTTGCCATCGTTCAACTCTGATTTCTTTTTACATCGACTTTATCCAGGCAGGATCTCTCAGTTAGATGATTCCTGCTGGTCCTAGTTTACAGTCATTGATTTAGTAAACCTCACTGAAAATTAAAGTGTCATTCTCCTAATATATGAAATAAAAATTCCTAACCTTAATTCTCACAGAAATTACTTTGGCAATATCTGAGGTGCTAAGGCAGAGGGTTAGGGCCACCTTGGTCCTAAGAATGGGAGAGATGGTGGTTCCCTGAAGGAGAACCATGATGTTGTTATCAGGCAATAGTTATAATAGCTGACACTACAGTCTGCTACCTGAAAATGAGTTTAGTATAAGTGAAAACGTGGATGCTACTCTACTCCACTTACTAACTTATAGAGCCAATAGTTTGGTAGCATCAAATTCACAATGGTACAAGAATTATTGGCTCACTTGTCAAAACATTGCTAGGAAGACAGTTTTCTCTAAAATGGATGCTAAGAAAGTAATTTCTAACAACCACAGGTCTTGATGTTTTGGTTTCCTCCCATGCCCTTAGACCCAGTTTGACGACTTCCACCAAGTCAATTTGATTCTGTCCAAAACACTGTTTAGAGCACTTTCAACATACTTGAATGGTGTCATAAAGATTTAGTCTCTTGCTATTATTGAACTCTGATTTTTTTTCTACATTGATTTTATCCAGGCAGGATCTCTCAGTTAGATGATTCCTTTGTCATTAGTTTAGCAAACCTCACTGTGGTTGTTAAAAATATTAAATTTGAGTTATATTATCTTTAGATCCTTTCTGGCATTGACATTCCAGTAGCTTCAGTGTGTGTGTGTGTGTGTGTGTGTGTGTGTGTGTGTGTGTGTGTGTGTGTGTATGAGCCTTCTGCATGCTAATTGACACCTTGGCTGCTGGAGTTGACTCCTTGGTAAATGCCAGAGCTCCCTTTTCTTCCTCCATAGGTAAATGCCATAGGTCCCTTTTGCCCTGGCCTTGAAAGTAATTTATCACAGGTTCTGTCTAACAGGTAAAGAGTCACGGAGGTTCAAATGTTCTACTTTTCCTTAAAAATTAGGGATGGTTCTTGGTTGACAGGACCTCTGGAGACTAGAGAATACAGAAGCCTGAAATTCAGTCACCTTGCCTAGGGTTTATGGAGCTTGTCTAGATTTTATTCCCTGTTCAGTGGAAGTGGAATTAGGTGAAGTGTTTACATAGAGGTTTTTAGCTTCTTCCCAGTAAGGCTTTTGCATGATCAATTCATTTATTTACACTGTTGGATTGGTGGGTGTAATTCTGCTACTCTTACAGGAGCCTCTGAAATGTCTTCATTTCTGCTTTTTCATGATATTATCTCTGTCTCACTCTGATACTGCCTTTGGCACTTGCCATGTCCAAGCGCCTCCATCTCTGTTAGTTCAAAGTCATAGGACTCTTAATTATAGGTAAGTTTAATTCCAGATTAACGTGTGTACCTCAATCCAGAGAGCAGGATCATGTGGTACAAACATGGGCCTATGACCACTTCCTCAGTAAGACTGATGGGTGGAAAGCAGTTTCAAGGACAAGTATAAGATGGAGGAATATGGGCATTATAAATATATCTGTAACATCATTAATATAGTTCTTTGTTATAAAGCAATTTCTTAGCTGATCTATCCACAGGTAAAATACAATGAGAGCTACTTTTCATGATAATGATCTCTAGGTGACATTTAATCCTCTAGTGATTTCTGAATTCTCATGGATAAAATGTGGACACAGAGGTGTTTTTAGAATTAGAGATAGTTCTAACTGCTTCTTTGAAAATGGTACAGTTTTCCCCTATTATTATAAAGCAAATGGCTCTCACCATTTGTTTATACGGAAAAAAATTTGAGCATTTCTAAACTCCAAAATAATCTGTCAAATCATACCAAAGAGGACTGTTCTACTTTTGGATCATGGGGAAAACTGTAGCTAGAGTGTGCTATACAATAACTCTCCGATGATCAGGACATTATTCCGAATACCTAATTCAGACAACACAAGAGATTTTCCTGAATTTGTTAATTAAATATAACTTCCTGAAATAGAAAATATACCAAAAATAACTATTTAAATTGTAAGATTATTACTATATTAACAAGGGGGAAACCCTAATTGGTAACAATTAAAATGTCACACAATACCAAGTGCTAATGAGGATGTAAGAATTCTTCTGTATTGCAGGAGGCATACAGATGAATATAAACATTCTGAGGACAATTTGTGTGTGTTGAAAATAAGCACGCATCTTCTCTGTGAGACTGTTGTCCAATTCTCGAGAGTTCTACCAAGAAAAATTCTTTTGTTGTCTAAAGAGGGTATATATGAGACTGTTCAGTGTGACATTACTTATCGTGGTAAATCTAGGTGTTCAATGGATAAGTAAAATATTTTGACACTCTATATAATAATATGCAAGAATTTAAAGCTGTAAGCTAGATTTACATACAGGAGCATTGATATAAATTAAAGAGTACCAGTGAAAAAGTAACAAGTAGAGGAGAGTTTAGTCCAATATAAATTATGTAAATGAAAACCAGTACTGCACAAAACAACACAAAGTTCTTCAAGGACATGTGACTAGCCAAAGGCACACGGAAGCACATTAGAATGACAACTGCCTATGGGATGGGGGCGGTCATCAGTGGTTGTGAAGACAAAGGATGAAGAGGGAAAACAATCAAATTTAAAAAGAGAGAGATTTGCTAGCCAGGTAATGATAGTGAACCATGAAATGAGGCATATAATCCTCAATATTCTACACCTGAGGTTCAAAGAAGAAAATACAAAAAGTAGAAGGGGAACATTTAGCTAAGTTGGGAGGGAAAAACTGGAAGTCAGTTATCTCTGGCTCTAGGTTTTCCCTTCTCGCAGGCCCCCAGCACTGCCTCTGGGGCCAAGGTTATCTGGGCCTTGTTATTCCACTTTCTAGCTGTCAGAGATGATGGGGAGAAGTGAAGACCATCAATGAGGTTAAATACCCAGTGATTATGGGAGAAATGCAGGTAAGTCCCAAGCTGCAACCACATTCCACATGCAGGAAGCAGCTCCAGTTCTGCCCATTTCTGTGACTCTTTTACACTTTAGCTTCCTCACTGGAAGAATGAAGTAGTCTAATATCTGAACACCCTGATGGTGTTCAGAAAGTGTGAGCCTTTTCTCCACCTGTGTGTGATCTGACTAAGGAAATAGCCTGCTGCCCTCCTAGACCCAATGGCCAAGCACACACGGGATTTTGATCCAGTCACCTTCCTGTTAGATAGAGGGGCCAGGAAAGCAAGTTGGCTCTGATCC
The DNA here is from genome assembly GCA_004024925.1 of Scalopus aquaticus. Classification (NCBI taxonomy): domain Eukaryota; kingdom Metazoa; phylum Chordata; class Mammalia; order Eulipotyphla; family Talpidae; genus Scalopus; species Scalopus aquaticus. The sequence continues at coordinate 41,317 of PVIJ01008503.1, forward strand.
TTAAAAAAAAAAAAAAAATCTTCCTTGGTGGAATTCCTCTAAGGAAATGTGACATGCAGAGATAACATATAAAATTGGCATGTTTAAAGATGCCATTTGGGGGGCTGTTTTGTCATTTTTTTTTTTTGGTAAGTAACTGTCTAGGGTGATCTGAAGAATAGGAAATAAGGTAGAATTAAAATTTGTACAGAAACCATGTGAAAGTAAGCTCTTTAAAAGGCTCAAGCTACAAAAAGCAAGAACATTTTAAAACAAAATGCTCTTTTCATCAGACATTTTTATTAGGAAGATATTAGAACTCTTACTCTGCCCCTCCTCCCTATTTCTTCTGAATATTTCCATTTTCTCACCAGGACTTCAGCATCTCTTGCCTACACAGATATGGGCATGTATAATACAAGCCATGATACCAGGCTAACTGAAATCAGTGTTAACAGGTGTCACCTCCTTTTTTGACAGCCTCAACTCTAAGTTGATCCCCAAACTGGTCAGAGTCCTCTTCCACCATTCATCCTGAGAGGTTTTACTAAAGAAAGACTGCTGAGGGGTTAGACTCCATATGTAGCTTGACTCTGTTGCCCTAAGAGGGGAAAAATGTCTTTTGAGCCCTAATGCTGAATTGTACATTTGCATTCTGCCTGATGAAGGAAGACCTCCATTTATTTTAAGTTCTGAGAGCATTTTCTGCAGAACAACAGAGGTGTTCTCCCCCATGGAATCTGCCCTCTATGGCATTCTGGAGGATCCCTGGTCAGATGGGCTGTTCTTTCTCCAAGGAAGATCCACCTCTCAATTGGTGATTACTGCAAAGAACCAGATGTTTTCCTTTAACCTCCTATTGGTTCTAATCTCCCTCAATCTTTGATCCCAGCCCCACTTGAAAGTAACCCCTCATTTAGCTCCTCTTGGGTGGTCCTCAGTGGAGCTTTAGTTAATTCTAACTTCTTGTACAGTCTTCCCCCATGTGCTTCCATGGTAAAATTCTACCTTTCTAATTGCTAAGAGGAAAATTGTTAATCCTTTTGATTCAGGGAGCAGTGTAATAGCCTTAAAATTGGCAACTTAATTGAAAAACTCAGAAATTGCTGATTCCTGATGGTAGTTCTTTAATAGCATTTCCCTCTCCATTTCTGTCTTCCTTTTTTTTCTCAAAATAAAACAAAATTTGTTATTGAAAATGATAAAAACACTATCTTCTCATTATCTCTATTTCAAGATTCTGTTTGAATTTTGGGAATGGTCACAGATTGTTATAGATCAGCTTAATGAGTTATTACAGAAAACACTGGAATACAGAAGAGGCATGTGACACTAACTAAAGGCAAATAGAAATTCTCTTTCTCTCCTTTCCCATTATGTAAGAATAAACAGCTTAGCTTGTTTCTCTTAGACTCCAAGGTCTGTCTAGGCTACATATGTCAAATATCTGTGTGAGTTTTTCAGACTAGGTTATTCTGCATTGTGACTGGTATATATTAGTATTCTCTTGATTTCATTATCAAAAGCTAACCAGAAAAGCTAGGATTTTTTTGGGAAAAGATTTCCAATTTTGCTTTGGGTTTATTATTTTAGAATCTCTTCAAAAATTCTGGGGTAGAAAGGTTTCTGAATTCTTGGCATATTCCATTGATCTTACTTATGAATGAAGAAAAGGTCAAGAATTTTACTTGTTTGTTTTCCATAGACACTCTAAATTTTAAAGATTTGGAGAGTTTTAAGGGACTTTTAAGAGACACTTAATTTGTTACAGATGCATTAATATATTGAATTTATGTGAAAAAGGGAAGGCCAAGTAAAGGATATTGGATACATTATTTATTATGTAGCTAGTCAAAACCTCTCTGCTTTAACCAAGTGGTGGTTTGGCCCCTAGTCAAGAAGTCATCCCTTAATATTGCTGTCCTCAGCAATTAACATATACCGAAAATGTGGTGTATCCTACCTGTAGTCAGCCATGTTGAATTCTAGATCATAAAGGTCTATCTGGCCTCTTTCCAGGCTGGACATGAGATTTCTGAGTAATTATCTCAAAGTATGTGCCACTCTTGCTTTCTACTTAAAATGAAACTCATCAATGAGGCCTACAGTTGTGTGGTATCAGAACCCCTTTCTTCATCAAGTCTCGTTTCCTGTCCTATTCCCCATGATTTCTCTACCTTTAACCTTTTCCCAGTGTCTTCTACTGAGCAGGATATAGTTTCCTCAGGGTCACATGGCTTCCTCCTGCTCAGTCTCCGCCTCCTCTTGAACATCTTCCCTTTTGACTGTGTCACATCCGGTTGTGGTAAGCCCTTACATTACATGTTCTTTATATCACAGCTTCAGTTTTATATTTAATTTTATCTTGATATTCTTTCTACTTCACTATTTTGAAAGTTGAAGTTGAGTGTGATTCACTTTTATGTCTCTAGTACTTTGGAACTTGCCTGGCGGTAAGTATTCAATATGTTCCTGCAGGTTGAATGAAAGAATGAGTGAGTGAATGAATGAATAAATGAATGAATAACATTAAGGTTCACTTGGCCCGAACCTGACAATTTCATGTATCAAGTCAGTGTTTTTATTCTGAAGCCTGTACTTTCGGGTCTATAAACATCTCCTCTCTTTTATCATTCAACCTCGAGAAGATAAAGACTGGCTCCAATGTTTCTCTTGCCCAATAGCCAGTGCAGCATCAGCTGGTGGTGGGGAGGGTGTGTCTGGATACCCCTATGTGGTTGCAGAACAATAAACACAATAACACATACCCCTCTTCTTCTTATAAAGATGACATTTAAATTAAATAAGTGGAAAAGCAGAGACAGCATGAAAAGGCAAAGGTAGCCTGAGAGGCATGTGAGAGGTGTGTGGGTATGTGGACCTTAGTTGATGACTCACAGAAATCTCAAGACTGAGTTCATGCATGAGGTCTTTAGTTTTAGCTCCAGCCTTTGGTGGCCACTTTTCTGCTTTCTTCTCCTAGGAGAGAATATATGCCCTGACACTGCTGCTGTCACAACATAGCTGACAAAGTCATATGGTATTATTCATGCAAATTGCTAACCACAGATAGTTCTGTTCTGCAATGATACAATTCAAAATAAAAAATTAAAATTGACCATGATGTGTTCTACCTATCTGGGATCCACTTATCTACTTCTTTATATCCCCAATATAGAGGAATCATCTGTCCCTTTTCAACATTTTTTACTTACTCCACACTTCTGAAGACTGTCAATGTGACCCTCAGGGAACCTGACAACAGTTACTAATAAGTGACTTCCATTTCAATAATTGCCCATACGCCTGGACCTCCTGATAGGATGATCTCTCTTTCAAGTTATCCCTTACTACTAGGTAGAGAAGCTGGAATCCAATATCAAAATTAGTATTAGGAAGCTTCCCTCAATTTCTGCTGTTATTTCACATGTTTTAATTAATATTTTTCTTTAAAACTGTGTTCTTGAGAGATTTAAAGCAAGAATCCAATTTTACTGTGTTGGGTTACTAAGTTACTATATTGCTATACAGCTTTACTCATTTGTGTGGAATTTATGCTGCTGCATTTGGATGAAGCAAACTTTACCTTTTTAAATAACAAAGGTTCATCTTTGTGATGTGATTACCAAAGGGAAAAACATAATTTTATCAAGCCATCCTATCCATTGCTTGTCAAATTTAGAAACAAAAATTGGAAAATATTACACTTTCCAAATGAGTCCCTGTGGTAAATTGAACACTAGCTGAGTTTTACCACACTGCATATGATAGTGCTTTTAGAAAACATTTAAACATAGGTAATAATGTGTCTCTAAGACTGGAACTATTGATTTATTAAGTTAGGTGTGAATAAAATCTAAAGATAAATAGTGTATCATTAAAAAGTGAAATAATATTATTTTGATTCATACTTGACAATTTTTGTAAGAATGTTAAGCTCTTACATAAATATATAGCCTCCCCAGCTGTTCAAATAGTATGATTAATTAAATGGATTCTGCCTGAAAACCAACACTGACTCTTGCTCTCATGTTGCAAATATGTTCAATTTAAAGGGAAATGGAAAATATTTCTCTGGTGTCTATTGTATTTGAGGCAGAGGATTAATATCGAAATCCGAAGTATTCCTTAGCATGTACGGATGTGTGTGTTTGTGGTGTGTGCATGTGGATGCATATTGTATATTTTTTAATGACAGGAAATTTCACCTTATAAGGAGAGCAGTTATTTGACAATCTCATCAATCTAGGAGAAAGCCAAGAATCTGTTAAAAGCTAACAAAAAAGACTTTTGAGAAACCCAGACAGAGGTGGTCAAACGCCACTCACTTTATGCATTTAAATGTAGAAAGAAAAAAAAGTCACAGACCTTCAATTAGAATATTTCTGTTTTTATTTTAGTACAAGTTAAATAACTGGCCTGCTGGGCACAAAGCATGGATGGGTTGCTGGGGCAGATTGCAGTGGTTGATTGAGACTCAAGAGTGGATGACGGTAATTCAGTATACATTAGGGAGTCAATGAAAGTTACTAAATAGGAAAGAGACACTGTCAAACATGTTCTTTAGGAAAATTAATCCAAGTGTGAAGAATATATTGCAGAGGCTGGACATCAAAGGTAGTTATGAGACCCCTGCATTATTTGAGAGATTATGGCATTAGTCCAAATGAGCAATAATGAGATTCTAAATAAAGATATGGAGAGAAAAGTAAAATCTTAAGAAATATTGTGAAGTAAAAAGGACTGGGGGGTTGTTTGGATTGAGAAAAAAATCGAGGTGCCTTAAAAAAGTCTTTCATAGTAAAATGGTGCTACTGGTAGAATTAAGAAGCAGGAGGAAGAACAAGTTTGTATGGGGGTGGGGAAATTAATGAATTCAAGTCTGCAATTGAGATACAAGTAGAATATACCAGAAGCGATGTCTAAAAGGAGCTGAAAACTATAGTTAAACTGTCTCTAGGACCAAATATAAAAACAAAAATCATAATAGTCAATTGTTTACTGAGCACTTATTAGTATAAAGCACTCACCTACATATTTTTATGTATGTAATATTCTCAGCTCTCCCATGAGGTAAGTACTATCTTTATTTCATTAAAAATTAATTTTAAATGTAAAGAATTAATATAATTATTGTAAAGATTCAAGTCATAGATGAGCAACAAAAGTCAGATGAAAGAATAGGACTAGAAATAAAGAAAAAGATAAGTGAATGATAGTTTTTTTCTCTAAGTGGTATTTATAGTACATTAGAACATTTTTTTAAAAAGACACTTCAAGAGGAAATTAGTAGCTGCATACAAAAGGAGAAAACTCCAAAGCTACAAGAAGTAGAAAAAGAACTAAACCACCAACAATAAAATACAAAAAATCTTATAGCAATTTTGGCCATTTTAGGAAAGAAACTTTTCCATTTATTAAGATCTGGCTTCTAACACTGTAATAACCCAGTACATAATTGATTTTAAAATGATACCCCCCCAAAAAAAGTTAAATGATATTTCACGTATTATTTTCAGAAGAGGTTTAGTTCTCATAATAGTTATAATCAAAGATATTTTGCACAATGGATTAAATAATTAAAATCAATAAAGTCAGCAAGACCACGAAGTATTCTGCAATGGTTCTATGCTATCACATTTCATATTATGTTTGTAACAAAGTAGGTGGCAGACCTTCCTCTCAGACAAGCAGAAACTGGGCCCAGGTTGAAATTCTACTAGCAGGGACTGGTATTGAAATGGGTGTGGTTTTTCTGCACTTTGAGGGCTCTAATTAAAGGGGAATTAGAATCAAAGTCTGAGATGAGGGCTGGAGTGAGCTCAGGAAGTAAGGGAAGTTCCAAAACATTGCGTCCAAGGATAATGGCTAACAAAACAAAACACCAGAATTAAAGCCATGGATCACATCAGAGAGGAACAGAGAAGATAGAGTAATGAAGTTTGAGAATAGGAACTAGAAAGATTCCCAGAAGCAATGGGATGTAGGTTAAGACTTTTTAAAGAGTAATCTGTTTTAAGCATAAGGGTAAGAAAAGAATGATGGATAATTAATTCTCGAAGTAAAGAAACAAGTCTTATGAATATGAGAAAATGAAAGAATCCAAAGAGTTTACAAATAATATGGAGAGAAATCTGAAAGGCAAGAAGCAAGATTATGAGCATCTCTTATCTTTATCTTATGCATAACATGTTAAAAATATATACGTGTGTGTGTGTGTGTGTGTGTGTGTGTGTGTGTGTGTGTACACACAAAACAGAAGAAAAAGGCCAGCCACTATTCAGTGTTTACTTCTACTAGTGATCGGAGTAAAAGGAGCTTGACTTTTAATGAGAGGAATTTTGTTAGCTTTTGAACTGTTTATACATTTTGCCTTTTACATATGAAGATATCCCTCCCGAATTATAATTTATAGTTTCATATAGTCATTCATTTTTTAAAATTCATTCTTTCATTCATTTAGTATTTGGTTATTGAGTACATACTTAGTTGTTAAGCAAATGCTAAATACTCAATTTGCATTGGCTAATAATTTGAGGACACAACTAATAAAATAATTATAAATTCACCAAAGATTATTAAGGAAAAGGTATGGGGTAATCAGATTAATAGATGGGAACGAGTTCATAGCCAATGATTAAAGAAAGCCTCTCCAAGAAACTTTTAAGATGGAAATTGAAGTGCAAATAGAATCAAGAGGGTGAAGAATGATAATTATTATTTTTTGCTTCTTGCTGCATAGCAAATAACTCAAAAATTTCATAGCTTAAAGTAGCACTCAGGTCCCTGTTTTGATATTCCCACAATATACAATGGAGGAACTCCACAAAACAACTAACAGGGAACCTGAGAGGTAGAGAGAAGCAAGCAGAACCCAAGGAAAGCCCAACAGTGCAGTTCCTATTTTTCTGTTTTTGTTTTGCCTCCTGTATCTGTGCAGACTGAATATAGCAAGAGAGAAAAATAGCTTTCAGAAAACAGACTAGGAAGTGGTAACTCCTTTACTCAATTCACGAGGCCAGCATTACATTGAGACCAAATTTTGATAAAATTGACACAGAAAAAGAGAAAACTACAGGCCAATATCTCTTATGAAGAAAGATATAAAAATCAACAAAACTTTTCTATTCTCTAACAAAGAGTAACTGGAAACTGAAATCTAAAGAAATTGGCATTAATAATACCTTCAAAAACTTGAAACATTTAGGTATAAACAATAAAATATACTCAAGACCTCAACTCATACCTTATACTTTATACAAAGATTCAGTCATAAAAAATATAAACTAGAACTATAAAAATCTTGAAAGAAATCATAGGAGAAAATGTTCATGACCTTGTTCTAGGTAAAGAGTTCCTGGCTACTAAGCCAAAAATCCACTTTAAGAAAAAATTATGATAAATTTTACTTCATCAAAGCTTAAATTTTTCCCTCAAAGCGTATTCTAAGAAAATGGAAGAAAAACCATTTATTGGAAGAGAGTGTTTGCAAATCATGCATTTCACAAAGGACTTATATTAAGAATATAATATAAAGAACTTACTAAACTAAATAAAAGCATAGGCAAATGACTTGGGATATTATTTTGCCAAAAAAGATATGTAGATGACAAATAAGTACAGGAAAAGATGCTCAGCATTATTAGTCACTAGGAAAATGCAAACTAAAACCATAATGAGTTACCTGTAAGAATGACTAAATTAAAAATACAGAAAACAGCAAGTTCTGACAAGAATATTGAGCAATTAGAATTCTCATGTATTACTGGTGGGAATGCAAAATGGTACAAATATGCTGGTAGTTTCTTACAACTTAAGCATATGATTAGCATTATAACCCAGCAATCCCACGTCTAGCTATTTATCCCAAAGAAACAAAAATTTCTTTTCAAGCAGAAACCTCTACCTGAGTGCTTAAGATAGATTTACTATAAAATCACTCAAAACTGAAAACCCAAAAAAATATTTAAATAGGTTTTAGACTTATATAGTAGAATACTATTCAGCAATGATAAGTAATAAACTATTAATACATGCAACATGAATGAATCTCAAATGTGTTATGCTAATTGAAAGAAACCAGTATCAAAATGTTGACTATTGTATGATTCCATTTATGTGACACTGACCAAAACAAGACTATGGGGTTCAGAGAATGAATTGGTGATTGCTAGGGTTTGGTGGGTGTGGAGTTATGACAATGAAGGACAGTATAAAGATATTTTGGCATGCTCGAGTAATGCTGAATTCATTTGTGTTGCTGGTATCAGGATTCTTATGGTATGCAATGGAACTATAAACTAGAAAATAATGAATTTTACTGTATGTAATATTTTAGCAATAATATTAATTTAGAATGGCAATGCCATTTTATTGCTTAAAAATTTGTCAATCAGGAATTTTGCAGGGTTCAACCAGGCTGGCTTTTCTGTTCCATACAGTGTGAACTCCAATGAAGTTGGAAAATCCAAGATGGCCTTAGTATGTTTCTGGGTCTTGTTGTTGCCTATCAGCTAAGACATCTTAGTCTTCTTTCTGTGGCATCTCTTTCTACATGGTCTATTATTTTCTTCAGCAGGATAGTATAAACTTCTCTAGTAGCACTATGGGCCTAAGAACAAAAAGTGGAAGCTATAAGAATACTAAACCTTTTCAGAAATTCCAGAAGATTATTTTCATTGTACTATATATTCAGAAACTTAGTCCAGGTTAAGGGGATAAGTAATAAACTGTTAATACATACAACATATTTTATTTTAAGTGCACTGGAAACCATTGGAGGATTTCAAGCAGTGAAGATATGGTATGATTTGTCTTTTCAAATAGTAAAGCTGGCTTCTGTGTGAATTCCAATAGTCATTAATTAGTTATTAAAGAGAAGCATTCTATTCCAGGGTATTTCAAATGTGGAATATTGATTAAAAACACATCCCATTGCAATTTAAAGTGATTGAAAGCAAATCATATGTCTTACTTGCACTCATTTAACGTATTTGAGGAACTAATATATGTTCATCACTTTGGTTTAAAAAGAAATGAACATAGTCGTTGAGGAATATAGTCTTTTAGAGTCTAGTGCATTCAAGGATAAAATTTGAATATCCTTAGAGATTTGTGCTCCTTCCACAAACACACACAAGTCAAACTTTCAAACCATTTATAACATTGTTGATTGCCTTTCAAACTGAAACCAGAAAAGCAAGTCTACCTCCTGAAACAGGGTGGTGATAAGTCATAAAAGATATATTGTTTGAGGTTTCCTCTTTAAGTCCTTACAGAGGGAAGAGATTGAAGAAGGATGATAGAATAAATGCAGTTGTATTGAGTTCTTAGCAGAGAGGTTCTGTGTGAATGGCATATGTAATCTGTGTGGGTGCAAAAGGAGGAATAAATATATGAGGAAAATATGGAATTAGTCAGAATAATGCTTGAAAAGTGTGTTAGGCAAATCCCCTTGAAGAATTAAGATCAGGGTCCTCTGGTGGCTCAGAGATTACAGTCACAGTGCTATCAAACTATCCCAGACACTTCAGCATCAGTTCAATTCCCAGCAGGGAGCTGACCCACATGGAGCAGCAGACCTCTCCTGCCTTACCCGCTGCTCCCCTCAGCAGCATATCCCAGTAGATCTGCCTGTTCTGCTCCCCACTCTGTCTTTGGTGAATCCTCTTACCCCACCCCCACACCTCTGGCCTACACCCCAGTTCTTGTGTGCATAAATAAATAAATCTTTAAAAAAAAGCAATCAAAATCAGCATAATTTACTGAGCATTTATTATGAGCTGAGCATTGTCATAAACCCTGAGACATAGAAAAGGAATATAGGTATCCCCCATTTTTTTTAAGGATGTGTTATACCACTCATTTTAAGACTTATACTAATAATTGTTTTCATTAACTGAATGTAGTCTGAAGAGAATTTTCACTATCATGACAAAAGGTGGAAAGTGAAAATAGCGTTCAGCCTTGGTTTTGCAGCAAATTGTTACAAAAGTGACATGAACTAGTAAGCAGTGAGTGGTAACACCAAACTCCTTCTCTGGGAACTTTATGTAGGCTTTGTATTTATTATGTCATGCCTATTTTTACCTAGATATTGGTGTTTTTTTTAAGGTTTTATGTGTTATTTAGTATGGTTTGGTATTTAGTATGATTTGGTTGGTCATTTCCTGGGTCTGGCAGCACAAAAAATTTTTCATATAAATTAATGGTAATTGCATCTTTGCTTTATGCCATTTCAGCTTACAAAATGGTTCATACAACCCCCCACCCCCGCTAGTTTCTAATAATAGAGGAAACCTGTATTGGTATAACATGATACTGGAGAAATATCATAGGGTGGAGAGTCAGGAGATGGGATTCTGAACCCATCCTGTCATTATTTTGGTATAGAAAGTTGAGCAAGTTATTGTAGAATGCTGCTTTGTGAACATGAAGATTGCTTCAGGGATATTCTTCCACAAGCCTTTCGTTCCATGAGACATCCTCTCTACCACTGGGTTTACAACCTGTAACTATTGGGGTGCAAGACAGTTCAGTGAACTGCAGGCACAGATTTCCATTCAATTCAATTTAATAACATTTTTATAAGAGATTAAAATACTTAGAGACTCACTTTTGACTTTATTGACTGATCTAGGATGACTGCTCTTTCTATTACAAATTAAAATTGCTGATTACATTTTCAAAATGTCTCTTTCTTGGCTACAGAAAAGGATGTTTGTGTAGCAATTAAAATAGAATTCCAACTGCAATGCTACTACCAGTTATCTTAGGGGAGAGTAAACTTTAAACAATTTGCTTATTAAGAGCTTGATAGCTCGCTAAAGGTGAATGAAATTCAACTAAAAGTTGAATAAAGAAGAAAAGCAATCAACACCTCTCCTTTCCCACAACCATCATCAGCACCTTCAGGGTGTAAAATAACAGAACTCTTATTTTTATGCCTCTTGTTTCACATTTTTCCAGGTTTCTTTTGTAACTACACAGTTTGAGGTAAAGTATGTTTCTATTTTTCAATGACTGGAGAATTCTCTTTATTATACTTTGTACATTCATTTTGCTGCTACCGGAACTATATCACCATGGAATTCACCTATCAACAGATATTTAATTATTACGTTAACTACATTCTTAGTTCAGTGTGAAGAAAGTGTGATGAGTAAGGCAGACATGGTTCTTGTCCCTACAGTCTAATGAGGAAGACAAAGAACAAGTAATTATGAGCATGAGTTTATAAACGCAAATCGCAAAGGCGTGTTCAGTAGAAATTGTGCTCAATAGAAACTGACCTAGAAGTGATGTGTCCTGAGGACAATAACAGGACCAGTTCTAGGAGTAGAGACATTTTGTATAATAAATAACTTGACTGGACTTTGGTTTCTTAGAGATAATTTATAAATACTTAGTTTTCTGAATTATAGCATCTTTATTATTCATGGTAGAACCCAGGACTCTGCCAGAGTTTTTGATAATGAGATGACTCAGGATGGGGGCTCGCATACTATTTTATGGACCATAAAACTATAGTATAAAGCATTGGGGCTTGACCCATGTATATCAACCTGACCTGCAGGAAGGATAGAGTTCATGTGCTTGATTTCGGTACCTAGTCAATGATTCCATCCATCACACTTACATTATAAACCCCTCTCCCAAATCCATGAGCACCAGTGGCTTGGGGGAGCTTCCATGTTGGTGATACATTGAAATGGTGGAAGGGTGAGAGGTCCTGAAACCTTTGTATTTGGGGGATCCTCTCACACCTCACCTTATGTATTTCTTCATTTAACTGGTCGTGACTTGTATTTTTTTAAGTAAAACTTTGATTGTAAGTGTAGGTCTTTCCTGAGTTCTGTGAATTGTCCTAATGATTATTAGACCTGAGAGGGTAGTGGAAACTACTGTATTTTTAGTTTGGAGTACAAGTGACCTCCAGAGCTTGTAGCTAGAGTTTGTAGTGAGGGGAGTTTTGGGAAGGACTGTGCTCTTGACATGTGAAATTCGACCTAATATCTGGTTAGTTAGTGTCAGAATTGAATGCAAAGTCAATAGTGAGAAATACAGTTGGACTGACAAAATTGAGCTATATCATGGAAGACTTAGACATCAGATCTGGAAAGGAAATACGAAACGATAAAATAAATTTATTTTGTATTTACGATGTTTTAGAAGCACTTCTAAGTATTTTTTTAGGTATCTTCTTTTTTTAAATATTTATTTATTTTATGCATACAAGAGCTGGGGTGTAGGCCAGAGGTGTGGGGTTAGGGGGAGGGGGTAAGAGGATTCACTAGAGACTGGGTGGGGAGCAGAACAGGCAGATCTACTGAAGTACACTGCTGAGGGAAGCAGCAGGCGAGGTCTGCTGTGCCACGTGGGTCAGCTCCCTGGCAGGGGATTGAACTCATGCTGCAGTGGCTGCCAATAGCTTCATAGTGCAGAGACTTAACCCCTTGTGCCACCAGGGAGGCCCTTTTTAGGTATCTTCTTACATTACATCTCCTTCAAGTGTATGATATAGAAAGCATTATTAGTTATTTTATAGATGACTATGAAAAAATAAACTTAGAGCACAAAATTAACAACAAACACTTTAATCATTGCTAATCTGAGACTTGTTATCTGTGTGCTGTTGACCTTGGAAAAATCATACCTTTGTATGATCTCAGTTTCCTTATTAGATTTTTGTAATTTTAAGATTTTATGATTCCACATGGTTAAGAGGCATTCAGAAATGTCATAGGTTATTAAAAACAATTTTAACTTTACACATCCATTTCTATTTTCAGGAAATATTTATTGACCATCTGCCATCTGCCATACATTAGTCTGCGCTTTGGAGATACAGGGATAAGCAACAGCATGATCCTTCTCTCTCAGAGCTAACGGTCATTTCTTCAATACTATGATAATTGGGTAAGTTCCCTTTTTATTTAAATGAGATTATGTTTTTTAGGGAAGAAAAATTCTGCCACCCCCAAATATGTCTTTTTGGCTTCTAAGGGAGAAATGAAAAACACTGCATACTGTTGATAATATTGATAACAAAATCCATAAAGCCAAAAGAGGAACCCAAAAAACTAACTTCACTTTCACTTCACAAATTTCAGTTTCTTAGGATTTGGAACAGAAAAGCCCCACATTACTCATCTGAGACCAAGCATAAAATTTTTAAAGCAAAGTTTAAGAAATTAATAGAAAAGACAGAAAACAAATACCTTCTTGGGGTGAGAAACCTATATTAAAGGATACAATCCTTTAAGACCCCAAGCCAGGAATTGCCACATTAATGAACTATTTCACCCATTATTTTCTCTGACCCATCTTAAATTTAGAGAGAGAAACAAAAATATTTCTCACCAACTTGGTTTCCCTTAGATTTCTGCATGGGGTGAGAGATCAGGAGTCTGGCAGGTAAAAACCTTTACCTCATTTGCCAACATGTTCAGAATCCCTAGATCTAGTCCTCTGCAGCCATCTGGGGAAATAAGCAAACTCAGCCATTTGATAGGTCTCCTACCTGATTCATGCCACACTGTTGGGGCACAAAGGAAATCATCCAGTACCCCTCTTGGTTCTTCTAGGGTGGCAAATAATCCAATAAACATCAGACAAAATGAAGAGAGAAAAAGTCAAAAAGTCAAGAAAGAAGTTTAATACCATGTATACTTCCTGTGTGCGTGGCAGAAATCCAACAAAACTAAGTAACTCACCATATGGCTTCAGATGCCATCTTAAATAGTTTAGCTAAAACAAGACAGGTTTGGGGGGCAATCAGTTAGGGAATTCATCAAGGAAGGAACAGAAAACAAAGGTAACAAATATAAGTTCTTCCTTCTCTGAAAAGAGGTTAGATATGGTGAGGGAGATGCCTTTATCGAGAGAAGCTTACAATTAAATATCTTTTTCAAAAGCAACCCAGCCTTCAGAGTTCCTCCCATGGAAATCAACGTTTTGCCAAAAGACATATTTTGGGTTGGCAGATTTTTGCTCCCTTACAATATAATTGAGCAACCTGAAGGGAAATGAGTAGATTATAAAAAGTCAGCAGATTGCATGGCGATGCAAAAGACTGGGAACGAGCTTTGCTCTGATGTTGGGAGCATGGACGGTTGAGTGGAGGTGGAATGTTATGGGCAGACCATGTGCACGTGAGAATCGAGTAATTTTTAGCTTTAGGTAATGATCTTGAAGAGCAAGCCCCAGCAGCAGTATGTATGTGGATTTTGTATGTGAGTGACAAGGGAGGGACGGCATCACCCTGCCTACATAATTACTCTCACCTGCCTGTACAAGGTACTCCACATCAGTTTCAGAGACTAGAAGAAAAAAGAAACCATCAACTTTGGAGTAACAAATTCAAGTAGAGAAAGAGATGAGATTGACTGGGCAAGGTGACATCAAACACACATAAAGACTATTGGTAGAACTCCAAAACAATTTGGGGGTACTTTGTGAACAGATTCCATCCTAGACTTTTACAGTCAGAATTTCTTGAGGAGGAGTTTTAGGGCTTCCAATATGATAATGATGCTCTGCTGAATTTGAGAGTCATGATTTACCTAACCAGCAAATAAAGATGGCTTATAAAGGTTCAGAGACCTGCCATTAACAATGGCCACTTGCTTTGCTCTCACAACATTTATTCTTCTCAATAGACCACTTTGGAATCTAAAGCTATTAATTTATGGATCCTGTTTTCCCCTTCTTAAATATGTAGGTTTTTATTCTCAGTTTCTTTTGTTGGAGTCTAACTCTCTGTAGCTAAGGAGATGAGTTTTGCATTTTTTGGTGGGGAGTAGGGATCATTTTTGCCTTGAATTGTAGACATAGATTGGGTACTTTTGGGGAAAATCTCAAGGATGGGGTAAAAGGTAGATTTTAGCCATCAAAATCATTTGAACTAACCAAATCAACAATAAATCACAAACTCTAGATTTTTGTTTAAAGGGGAGGAGACCAAGGCAGTGGATGTGCAAATTAGCCAGGCCACGACTTGCTGGCTCTGGTTCACTTTGTAAACAAAAGCAGGCCTG
Organism: Scalopus aquaticus; assembly: GCA_004024925.1. Taxonomy (NCBI): domain Eukaryota; kingdom Metazoa; phylum Chordata; class Mammalia; order Eulipotyphla; family Talpidae; genus Scalopus; species Scalopus aquaticus. The sequence goes on from PVIJ01008503.1 coordinate 56,334, forward strand.
AATTCAATCAAACATTACTTGTTAAAGTAAACTAGCAAAAAGCTGGTGAAAATTAAAGTAGAACAGAAGATGGTTTCAATAATTTCATTCTCCAGCTTTTAGCTTAAAAAAATCCACCCACCATTCCATTCTATGGGGCATGTCCTTCCTTTCAAGACACTCTCATGAACATTTAAGAGCATTTTAGTGGAAGTTATGCACAAGATTGAAAAACGCTAAAAACGTAATATTGGGTATTGTCTTGAAAACAAGATTCTGAATACTATCATCTGTAGTTTTGACAATATGTGTGTAGGCTTCTAGAGATTTTTTTCAATGAGAGAAATGGGACCCAATAGGTTGGCTTGCCACTGAGAGTCTAAATTGATAAATAACACATGTCTGATATGCGGTGCTTGTTTGAAGTGACAGTGAGAGATTAGTTGTTCCTGGACATTTTTTGATTAGGTCTTTAATCTATATAGAGCTGTTCAGTTTCTCCACAAAACTGAACAAAGCCTGAAGAGTTTTGCACTATGAGTCTAAGACATAAGTGGACTCTTCCACTAAGGTGTCAGTTCTGAGCTTCCTCAAAGAGGGACAGTCGGAATGCCATCAGCCTCCTGGATGAAGAGAAGTTCTTGTTATTAAGCCTTAACTTAAAAGTTTCAGTAGGAATGTTCCACTTTACATGTAGAATGTCACTGTGTGGTGACAAGGATTCAGAGGTCATTTCCAAGAGTTTTTGGATTAAGTAGAATGGTCCAACTGTCCACTTAGGCCAAAAGTACTGACTCATTGCCTGAAATTCCCTTAACCTATGAGTTTGTGTTGTGTTCCAGAAACTCCAAGAGGTGTTGATTCATTTCAGGCTGACTTTGTCTATTATGAAGTTCAACCCCCACAGGGGGACTGGGGAGGATCTACACAGTGGGCTGTAGGTCTATGACTTATGTTTTCCCTGGATTTTTCTGTTTTCTCTGCATTATTGATATGAGATAGACATTTAACCCAAAGGGTAGACATTTAACCCAAAGGGTAATGCACAGTAGCTCACAAGAATGCTGACAAAGGGTAAGAAGATGTCCGGGGCACAAACCAAGGGCTGATGATAAAACTGCAACTCTTCTCTGTTCTGGAAACAGATCTAAGATGTAATCGTTTTGCAATGGCTTCCCTGAAGAACACACACCCTCAAACCATGGTGGTGAGGAAAAAGGGGGCTTTTTCCTACTCAGAAAGCTGGATTAGCTGACCTTAGGACATCCGATATTCAACTTAGAACAATCCTGACCATTCAGAGCTCTTGTGTACCAGAAGAGGATTCATTAATACTTAATGATGATTTGAACCCAAAGTAATAATTAATCTTTAAATACCTTCATTGTGGGTCCTCTTGGAAACAGTGTCCTTGAGAAAATGAATTCTTGGTGCTTTCTTCTTATCCTGAGGTCTCATGATGACTTGTTTTAATGACATCAATGGATGGAAACCATTTTCTCCTGATCCTTTACATATGCACTAGGGGAGAAGCTTTTCTATTTTAATGGTTGTGTCTTTGCTCTGGGAGTTGATGGTTCTATTGTGAGAACTACTGAATTGTTGTCTTCCATCCTGATACCATCTATGATGTTGGCCCAACAACCAGTTACAAAATGAAATGGGCAAGCAAAAGGTCCTTGAGGGAAAAGTTCCTGGCTCATAGTCTAGGGTTCCTAACACCCCTACCTGATGCCTTCCCTCCCGGGTTGATCAGGAATGATGTTTGTGCTGTCTCATATTTCATTTTTTACTCCTTTGTGTTTATTTCATTGCTGGAAAAACTCAGAACATCACTTTTTCTAGCACACATTGTTTGTCTGAAAATACACCTGGAGAGCTGCCCAATTTGGAAATGACTTAAATTACAAAAAAAGCACAGCTGTCTTTAACAGCTCTAGGAGTTCATGCAACGAGCCTACAATTTATTGAGTAGGATTAGATGCTTATTGCCTATGACACTTTAAATACCATTACATTGAAGTTTATACAAGAAAGTCCAAGTTTAAAACTGGAATCTTAGCAATAACAGCTGGGCCATTTGTTTATGTGATAGGCAGGAAAGAATGACTTCTGTAATCTTCGTATTTGGCTTCAGGATTCTGCTTAGAAAAAAAAAGATGGGGAGGGGGGCGAAAGAAGCTAATTTCAGATTGTCAAGCTGAGTTGAACACCGCTGGCTAATTTGTCCCTCATGTTAAGACCTCTGCCAAGGTTCCTCTTGTATCCTCTTGTTCTCTCACACCTGACAAACCAGTACTTGAAATACTGTAGCCCACCTCTCTGACAGCAAGGGGTATGTCGCTAGCTAGCTTGCAGCTCTCTCCCCCAGGCGGCTCACATTCCGCATTTTGTTTCTAGCATGAAAGACTTTGTTTTAAATCATAATAGCAACCAGGCTGTAATCACATTAGAGCGCACATGGAGAACTTGCAAAAAGTCATGTGTTTTGGATTTGACATTCTGATTTATGGTTGTGTGCTCCAGTTACACAGCTGCAATCTCATTTTCCGACAAAGATGTTTTCTATTTTTCTATTACTTTGCTTCACCCTGTCTTTATGTTGGGGAAAATGAAAGCCACCAGGTGAAGTCATAACATAAGTACAAATGTTTTCGTGTTTGGGTTGGAGAGCGGAATAAATGGTGTATACTGGCATCTCAAACACAGCTTGTTATTTTTGAATAGAAGTGTAAAGGGAATTGCTTACTTAAGGTAATTGCAAATTAAAGAGGTACATGGAAATTTGTTTGTAAAACTCAGACTCATCCTGAAAACTTTCTATCTCCATCGCCTGATATCAATTTCCTAGGATGGAAATGGACAGTAATGTTCCAGTTTAGATATTTAGGTAAACTGAGCTTCCTGCTTAGTGTGTTCATTTCACAAAATTCTAAGAAGTTCAAGTTTGGGAATTCAGAAGGATCATCCCTGCTGATCTGTTCAAAGTACAAATGAGAAAATGAAACCCGGAGGGATAAAGTGACTTGCTCAAGGTCACACAGCTGGCTTGTGACAGAGTTTAAACTGGAACTCTTGCCCCACTTTAACATGTGTTCCATCATTCATTTACATGCATGCAAGTTGAAAGACACTATTTTGTCTGTGGTAGACTGTCCTCCATAGCAGAGAATATTCCAAATAAGTCATCTGTTAACTTATGAAATAGAAATTTCACTTAATTATTTTTGCTTCAAATCTATGTATTTTGTTGTTGTTAAGTGTAGTAAAAATTCAGATTCACAACTGGATCACCAGTACATATGGCACAATAATCTGTTTTGGTCCCTTGCTGGGGGTACATTCTTGCCAATAAATGAAACAACCTTGAACTCTGATGGGTTAAGATTTTATACACTTCAGTTCTTCACAACATTTGAACAATTCCAAATATAGTTATGCTTTTGGCAAATAGTCTTGATAAAGGGATTAAGAATATTTGTACAAGAAAATAAAAAATATTTAGTATGAAGGCATGTGGGAGCAAAAGAGATTGACTTGGAAATCTCTACAATTGGAAAGAACATCAAAACTCTACTATCATTATTTTGGCACCCATTTTTCTCTCCATAGATTCAGTCTTTGCTTTATGGGAGGATTTTTGGATTCTCTGGTCATTAAGTCACCAAAGTTTTCCCAAAGAGAAAGAAATGCAAATACTATTTAAATATAACTTTCTTAATAGGGCTTTCTAAATTACAGATAATGGTTGTTTTTCTCTTGAGCAGAGAGTAGAAAGAGCATGAGGGACAATGGTTCTATTTATTACTTTTAGCTGGATGCTCTTGGACAGATACTATGTCAAAGTTTTAGCTTCTCTTATCTACTTGGGAATAACAATTAGCTGGTATAGTAGACTTATTTTTGGTACAGATACTCCTCTCTCCAGCCTTTATTTTTCCCCTTTCCTGCCAATGGCACCAAGATTTTACTTTGGGGAAATTACTCCTACCTCTTTCTCATTCATGAGATGAGCATCACATCATCCTACCCCAAGCTGGGTCCCTGAAGATAATCACATTATCTTATCCCTGCCTCCCCTGTGACAGCGAATGCATGTGAATGGCCATATGACAATGCAAACCAGAGATTGAATCCTAGGGTTTAGGAGGATATTGCCATGGTGAGAATGTGGAGCCTGAACCTTTACATTGTGTATTTTATTTTATTTTTTAAAGATTTATTTATTTATGCATACAAGCTGGGGTGTAGGCCATAGGTGTGGGGAGGTGAGAGGATTTACCAGAGACAGAGTGGGGAGCAGAACAGGCCGATCGACTGAAATGCACTGCTGAGGGGAGCAGCGGGCGAGACAGGAGAGGTCTGCTGCATCATGTGGGAAGCTCCCTGGCCAGGTATTGAACTCGTGCTACAGTGACTCTGGATAGCTTCATAGTGCTGCAACTTAACCTGTTGTGCCACCAGGGAGGCCCCATACAATTGTGTATTTTAAAATCTCATAGGGAGAACCTGGAGCTTCTAGTGGGCTAGCATTGAGGAAGGCAGAGGGCAGGAACGGAGTAAAACAAATTTCTAGTCATGCAGATTGAACTTTGGATCAAGCTTCTGTTAAAGGTAGTCTTACTTGAAATTTCAGTTATATGGAATTTAAAAGAAATCCCATTTTAAGGGTTTCTGGCTCTTGTAATGGAATGATTCCTAAATGATATACTAGGAAAGAATGTCCAATTTGCCACAGCTATCAAGATGGTCTTTTAGGAACATAAACCTTTGTGGAGTCTCATCTGTCTCAAAGCCAGGATTGCATTGGTGTAGATGGTGTTTAACAGAGTGACTGACAAGAACAAGCATTCCTATGAATTATAGCTATCATTATAATAATGATGATTATGGTGATTACGATTGCTAAAATTTGGGTTAGAGAAATTATTTGGCAAACACAGATGGAAGATGCTGAGAAATGCATCTTTAGCTGACTTGATAAAAGAAGATGTTTACTGTAATTTAAAGGGTTTTATTTTATGAGAATGTTTATATAAAAACAAACATTAAAATTTTCCCCGATTTCCCCATTTAATATTAAAAAGAAGTGGGCTATTAAGTCAAACCCTCATTGCTTCTTTCATGAATCTTTAATAAATGGTAGGCCGACCCCACCCCCATTATTTTATATGTTTAAATTTGGCTCAAAATCTATATTCTAGGGCCTCCCTGGTGGTGCAGCATTTGAGCACTGCGCTGTGGAGCTATGGGCAGCGCATGATGCGAGTTCAATGCCCAGCCGGGGAGAATCCCACATGGTGCGACAGACCTCTCCTGCCTTGCCCGCTGCTCCCCTCAGCAGTGTATTTCTGATCTGCCTGTTATGCTCCCCACTCTGTCTCTGGTGGACCCTCTCGCCGCCCCATGCCTCTGGCCTGTACCCCAGCTTGTATGTATAAATAAATAAATCTTTAAAAAAATTCTATATTACTCTAAGACAATACCCTCAAATATAAGCAGCTTTCCTTAAACCAAATCCAAAGTATTATTTCTCTTGTCCATGCATTTCCAGTCATTTCATGGCTGCTTTGGGCACTGGGAATGCTGTCATCTCTATTCATTACAATATTCATTGCACTACTGATGTAAAGAAAGCAATAACCATTTTCTAAGGTAATTACCATTTGGTCAGCTAAAAGAAAAGTTGCATTTACAAACTTGCAAATAACATAACTTTTTTGTTTGAAACACTTTTGTCAGAAAATGGGGACTACATTTTTATATAAAATTTGTGAGTTCTCAAGAGGTACTGGGTTTTTTTTTTTAATTTTTTTCTTTTAGCATCAAAAAAGGATTAAATCATAAGATCCATGACCTACAAGATATATGTTTTAAGTTTAGAATAATTTAGGGCAGAATGTATGTTCATATTCCCGATAAACCCCATTCTTATCACCACCATCATAGCAACTATTTACTAAACACACTGATGAAGGTGAGGCAGCTGACAGTGGACACCCAGTGCTTAAGCCACCCCGGGTACCTATTTGCTGATACGACACATGGAGCAGAGGGAACTGACCAAGAAGCCAATGAAGCTTGAGATTGAGGATCCTTCATGTATATATCTCTTCAAGAACCAGACAGTGACCCTAGCGATTTTTGCTAGTAATTTTCTACTTATTTTCTGATGAGGGCTTCCCAGAACTATTAAAATTTCAGGCATCACAAAATTAAGGAATCTCCTGAATTAGGAATCAAGAATTAGGAACAAAAAGAGATTAAAGTTCATTTTAGCAAAATGAACAGAAAGAGCTCAAACTTAAATCCCTAGTCATGGCGACCTTTCCAGGAACAGGGAGTTTAAAATATTCTTCTCTTCCTCACAGCGTGCAGAGACCACAGCATTCAAAAGCAGTGGCTCCAGCTCAAAATAGTGAGAGACAGAGAGCTGCAGTGCTGTGCAGTCCTTCCTGGGTAATATGCAGGGCAGGGGGTGGTGCTATGTTGAAATGGCTGTTTTTATGTGACAGCTTGACTGTGGAAAGGTGTATCACATAGGTGCTAAAACTTTATTTCTAGAAGTATCTGTAGAGTGAATAAACATCTCCTTCACCAAAGCAGGTAGGCTTCATCCAATCCATTGAGAGATGGACTGAACAAAATGGCTGAGGAAGGGAAAATGTGCTATTAGTTGAGCTGGGACATTCATCTTCTACTCTCAGATATTGGCACTCTTGGTTCTCTGGCCTTTAGACTTAGACTAGGACTTTTACCATTGACTTCCTTGCAAACAAGCAGATCTTAGGACTTCTCAGTCTTCATGATTGTATGGGCCAATTCCTAATAATAAATAGCTCTCTCGCCATATGTATCTGTATCTTATGGGTTCTATTTTCTCTGGATATTCGTGACTAATATATATGTAGATGCAGAGATTAAGGACTTTTATAATCTGTCATTAGTCCTGGGATAGGGATGTAATAACACAGGACAAGTGTAGCATGTAGGCATGAGAACAATGAAAAGAGGACACAAAGAACAAGGAAGAAAATGAGTGTAAACACACAAAACAGAAATTTCTGTTTTCAACAGGCTAGATAAGGCTATGTTAATCTTTTGTGAAAAGGAATTAGTAATTAGCATAAGAACCTCTGCCCACCCTTTGAGAACTGCAGTTTTAAGCTAACTATATGATGTCTCTGGTAAACTAACCATAGTATATATAGTCTTCTATACAAATATGTAGTAGAATGTATTTATCATTTTATTGTGTAAATCATTTATGTTAAACGTTTCCATAAGGTAATATAAAGTAACATATGTGTATATGTACTATATTAGTATATAGTAATATATGAATACAAACTCATTTAAAATATGCTCAGAAAATACAAACATTTTTGCACTAAACGTTTTTATGCTTAAATAATTGCATATGTAGTTTGTCTTTTATGGGAAAGATTAGGGAGCTCCAAACTGGCAAAACAAGATAGGCAACACTTTTAAAAATGTAGACATGGCAAGAAATATTTTTGACTAGTTGGACTACGATGGTCTCTACACCAGAGACAGTTTCTATTTCAAACATTCAACAAGCACTTGCAAGGAAACTGGAGAGATGCTTAACTAACTAAACTTAAATATATCTAATACACATCATTAAAGGAAATTTAATAGAATAAACATTTATTCAGCAACTTTTATGTTCATAGCCCTCTGCTAAGACTAAAAAGATAAATGAAACAGGATACATACCCTTTAGTTCTTACAGTTAACACTGATTGGTTTTAAAAAATGAATGTCATTCAGGGGTCAGAGGGAATATAAACTGGGTACTCCAGAAACTCTAAGGAGGAAATTCTAACTGGGATGTCAGGGCAAGACCTTGAAAACCTATAGATTTTCTGTGGCAGGTGGGCAGGAAGGTGAGGGGATTGGGGAGGGGGGGAACAGGCTGAGAGAACAAGAAGATCACAAAGTTTGGACTACGCATCAGCTTCTGTGACCTAAAGTGGGTGTGCGTGCATGCACGCATTAGTGATGGGAGCTGGGAGTTAATGTGGGGGGTAAACCTAGAAAATCAGCAGGGTCTAGGATGGACACGATTGTGTAGCACAATATTTCCCAAGATGTATCACCTATATCTGCACCAGTTAGGCTGCTTATTTAAAATGTATTCCTAGTCTCAGTCTAGCTGGATTTAAATATCTGGAATGTGAGGCCTAGGGTTCTTCATTTTTAATGATATCCCCCAAGAGTTCTACTTTTTTGTTTGTTTGTTTTATATGCACTAAATTTGAAAATCACTTTCAGAGAAGGATGAGGCTTTGGAAAACTGGTTTTCGTAGTGGGGAGGTCTAAGGAAATCAACCATTTAGGCTACATTCTACAGGTGATTGGGGGAAAAGAAAGTCAAGTGACCCTGAACAAAACCCTACTGGCTAGGTGCCCTTGGGACACAATATCCTTGCAATTGCTCTATGATCAGGGTGTATGTTGGCCAGATCAGCCCAGTCAAAAGCAGAGATGCATTTAGGACCATTTAAGACCAATAGGTTAATGCTCCTTGAAAGAGGCATAATTAAGAATGTAAAAGTCAGGTTACCTCTGATTAGTGAGGAACAGAGTGAAGGGTGAATCCATTAGAAGCTACTTGTAAGACATTCACACTTTAAGAACATTGCTTTGATGGCTTTGAAGGGGCTGGAGTTGGGGAGAAAGGCAGTAGAACCAGTTCTTACTTCAAAGACCTATTATAATGTTTATCTTTTTAGGGCAATACTCTTAAATGTTTTGAATAGCACTAAAATGCCCTTTTAATTTGAATATGACTGATTTGGCCATTTGCAGGTAACTTTTGGTTGACTGTCAGAGTAACTCTGTATTATGAGTTTACTAATATTTTTTAAATTGTTTTGAATTTTCCTGCATTTCTATTTTCATGTGCATAATTACATATACCTTTAGGCATTTTCAAATTATATTAAAGAACCTGATCCTTACTACTATGACATATTTGGTATAGGGATCTTTATTCCTTATCTGGAAATGAGACAAAGATTTTGTCATTTTCTTCATCAATACCAGAAATCAGATTTTCCAAATCTTCATCTGGGATTTTATTTTTAACTCCTTGAATGCTTAAACTATGATGGAGATGCACTGTGGTGTATAAGGAAATAGTCCTCTGTCCTTCCTTCTCCCAGTCCCCCACTGCAGATATAAACACTTGGGGAAATATTGCAACCTGAGAAATGGGAGAGACCTGTAAAGGATTTTGAGAAGTTGGCTATGCGAAAATAGACATAGTTGGACAAGAAGAGGGAAACTGCAGGCAACCTTCAGATTCCCCCTGCTGCTCGAGTTGGATTTTTGGCTGCTGTAGTAAGCCCCTGAAGCAGAAGATGCTCTACAAAAATATCCTTTCATAGCGGAATACTCTTATGTAGAAGATGCTCATGGAAATGCTAGAAAGGACTGCATGGAAGTGAGGAATGGGCTTAGGGAGAGTTTATGGGGAGAGGAGATTCTTGCAGCAGGCCAGGCTCATGGTGTACTAAATGGAACCAAGAGTTTAACACTTTGTGTGCCAGTGCTCTTTAAATTTACCAGCCCTTGGGGCCGGCCATTTTCTGTGCCACCTCATGAATGGTATAAACATTCAATAAAACACACACAACTCCTGAACTACTGGATATTAAAAAAACTGTAATATCTCTCATAAAACACCTTAGACTTTCACCAAAACAATGTGTAAAGCTTCTAGACTGAGTACGATCAAAGAAATAGCTCCTAATAGTACCAAATAAATCCACTGTGGCGTGAAAAACCAGAGACTAGATGAACACATATTAATACGTGAGCGGCCACTTGATACTGGTGACAAAAACAGGTACTAATACGTGAGCAGACCACAAAGTGTTAACAACACAGGTGGTGTAGCTACCAGCTGCTGGGCACTGTCCTCCTATGCACTTGGGAGTTGGAAGGACAGCAACGATTCAATAGATGGAAGCTTCAAAAAGTTGTCTCACTGAAGGTGCTGCTCATATCAGGCAAAACCAAAGGGTGTCCAGGGACCCCAAACTTAAGGGGGGGGGAAGCCATGTTTCCTGTACTAAAGGTTCCTGTTGCCACACATCAAAGCAGGGTAACAGAACTCTAGTGTGCTCAAAGATTTTTAATCAGTGAGAGGTTCAAAGGGAGAAGTTCAAAGGGAGAAAACAAGTAGGGGGGAGAAATACAGACTCCCAATCAAACTGAAATCACCCACCCCCTTGTGGGCAAATGCCTAGTCATACAAACTGGGCCAAGAGCAAAGCAGCTGAGACCTTAAAGGAAAGCTGATTCTAGGGCATATACCAGCTGGGGCCATAAGCAAGGGGTTAGGCAGAGCCCAGAGGTGGCAGAGTAGGAGAGTCAAAATGTACCATATAAACTGCATCCACCAGAGGGCCAAGAAAATAGCTGCTATTGTCTCTGGAGAACCTGGCTACCAAAGTGCTAAAGCCAAAAAGCACAAAGGCTAGGAGCAGCTTGCCCACCTGTCTCCCTCAACCCCACACAATGACCACCTTGTTCCTTCTTCCTTCCCAGGAAGCCCTTCCCCCGCCGACCCCATTCAGGAAATCTGGTTCATGGCATGCTGGGAGTTGTAGTCAGATGTCATATAGGTGTGGAGATGGGGAGGTTGGAGTTTGATACTCACTGGCTGAGATTGCCAGCACTACCTTCTCTAACACTGCCAGTTACAAATATCTTTGAACAGATTTCTAAAATAAGAAATGAATGTGGAATATAAGAAGCATGGTGATGTCACTGGAAATGGCACATGTGATTAGGCCAAGTACCTAATCTGGTGAATGCCCGTGGTGTTTTTAGCACTCCAGCCATAGAAGTCTAGTATTTTCCTTTATATTGCTCTCAGCACTTTGATATTTAAAAAAATATTCTTGCCTCTTCCTTTAAACCCTTTTCTGGATATTCATATAGACATCTCTTTGGGCTATGAGTTCATAAGTGAAATAGGATCCATGCCTTGCTGAAACTGCATGGGAAACATCCAAGAAAAACGCACTCTATGAAATGATTTGGTGATTCAGTGTGTTGGCACTCTTTCTTCTGAACCAGGCCTGTGCCAGCCTTGGAGTCAGGGGCCACAGTTAGAAGGACTGATTGTCAGCTAAGCTGCAACATAGAGACTTAATCTACCCTGGTCAGTTAAGTCCCAACAGTTTTCTACCCATTTAGTGATCTTAATATTAATCACTTTCTGAAATGCAATTTGGGGAAATGACTAAGCCAGAATTTTCTAGGAGTTTCACTTGGATAAGACATTGTCTTTTTTCTTTCTTTTTGCTGCTAAAACTTGTGTCACTTTTGATACTATTAACATGCTTTACAACCAGACTGACTGAGGCATCAGCTAGTACGATAAAGGTGCTTTGCAGTTACCCACACCCTTCAAAATCAAAGTTGATAAACCACTGTTCTATTTGGCAAGAATGCAGAAGGAGGGTCTTACATGCCATCCTTCCTCTTGTCCTGCCTTTGAATTATACTTGCTCTAAAGAACGTTCCTGATAATAAATTAGTTTATATGAAAAGCAGTTCAAAGCAACATCTTGATTTTTTTCCAGTTAAAATTTGAATTTTATTTTATTAGTCTCCATGGATCAGAGAAATTAAGATTAGAGCACATGGCCGTGTAGACCAGTTACAGTATGCTTTTTAGAAATATCTGTCTCTGTCTAGGAAACCAGTCTTAAAATCAATAGTACTCTAACGTACTCCTCCGGAGTTTTTGGTGAGTATACTGTGTAAACACATTCAACTTGCTTGTTTGCCTTTTAGCACAGTAAATTCATATTTATGGGTGGCACCCTTCGTGCTTAGCACTATTTTGGGCTTTGTTGAGGATACGCTGGTCAACTCACTTACCTGCTGTAGGCCTCCTTTTACTCATCTATAAAACAGGAAAATAACAACTAATTAACATATTTAAGTTCTTAGGACTGCTGCCCAGGATTGGTAGCTCTTACCAAAGTGCATTAAGCAAGTGTGAATTATTGAAGGGGGAGAATACTTTCAGTTAGGAGAGTTTCCATAGAATACTTAATGAATCAGGTTGAATTTGAACTGTGAATTTTAATAATAGTAGAGATAATACTTTTGGATTTTAAACTAACTGACTCTTTGCTGAGGCCAGGTTTATATCCCATTGGCCTAGCAGACAAGAATCAATCATGTGTCTTTTGTTTCATAAAAGAGTTTAACTTATAAGGCAGTGTTACAAAATTTAGAAAATAGACAGCTCCTAGGAAGAAAATACAGTCTTAATTTGTTCCTTGTTAATATTTTCTTGCATTTATTTTCTGTCTCTTTTTTTCTTTTTTGGATTAACACTTTTAACTTGTTTTTAAGATTTTTATGAGTTTTTTTCTATGTATGTATTTTAACCAAAATATGGTCATGGTGTATATGCAGTTTTATATGCCACTTTTTCACTAATCCTTGGGATGGGACTTTGCATTTGTCATCTCTTATTCTTTAAAAATTTTGCTTTTTTTTTTAAAGATTTATTTATTTATGCATACAAGCTGGGGTACAGACCAGAGGTATGGAGCAGAGAGAGGGTTCACCAGAGACAGAGTGGGAAGCAGAATAGGCAGATCGACAGAAACACACTGCTTTTAATAACATCATATCCATTATATAAAATCCCTAATTACTTAATGTTATAATCTAGATTGTTTATAATTTTCCACTATTATATAAAAACCATGATGAGTATTTTTCTACATAAGTCTTTGTGAGGTTCTTTGACTATTTCCTTAGACTAGAACCTTAGAAATGAATGTATTGGAATAATGTACTGGGATAAATGGTGTTTAAAACTGTTAATGTTTATAGTTAAAATGATTTCAGAAAAGTTAAACTGATTTATGCTTTCACTAGCAACATTTAAGAGTTTCTGTGTCACTTATATTTACTAGAATTAGTATTGTCAAATTTCAGTCTTTGCCAATTTTAATAGATGCATAGCATTTTCCTTTAGTTTATGATTATTTGCTTCCTAGTGGTGTTGATTTTTTTCACCTGTTTCTCTGTTTTTTTATTTTTCTACCTTTGATAATCAGTACCCTTTGTACAACTTTGTCAGGGAAGGGGGTGGGGAGGGGGAATGTTTTGTTGCTCCCACCTATTCACATAAGTTTTTTTACACAATAGTGATAGTAACTCTTGGTATAATTTGTACCAATTTATTTCTATTTTTTTTACATACTTAAGTTTCCATTCTTATATATTCATTTTTAAAGTTTTTCCACTTATGATTTCTTTCACTGTTTTTAAGTTCAATAATTCTGTGATTTTCTTTGTCTTATAAAAGTTGTATAAGGAATTAAATTTTTATCAAGGAGTGGTACAAGAGATGTTCCTTCATGATGATGATTTTTTTTTTTCTCCAGCTCTTTCTCCTTTTACTTCTTCAAAAGACTCTATGTCCAAGAGTGGCAATTCATGGTCAATTTTAAGAAAACACAGTTTTTCAATTTTAAAATTTTTTGCTTCACTCCAGTTCCTCATAAAGTCTCTAGTATCTGCACTACCTATGCTAAATAGAGGATATTTCTCCACGTGTCAGAACTAAATCATGGGACATTCATGACAAAGATACAAACTTTAGAATAGTGATTTAAAAACAATCATATTTTGCTGTTGATTCTTTGCTTGTGATTTAGCAAAATCTCGTTCTCTTTGCTGAGTTTGTTGTTGATGTTGGTTAAGCTCTGTTCAGTGGAGAAATCTAAAATGCACATTGTTTCATCATTTAATTTCCTAGGAAGACTGATTTCCACTCTACATTGCTTCTCAGCAGGTCTGCTGTAAGTAGGGGAAGAACTCTGGGAGCTTACACAATCACATCTCACAGGAGGTTTGATGTAAAAGAGATTAAATCTTAGCATTGTTTCCCAAATTATTTTAAATGTCAGCTTAAAAGACTTTTAAGGTTTTTAAAAATTTTGAACGGATACAGTTAGTTTAAGAAAAGCAATACTGTGCATCTTAAATTGGGTAGAAATTTTTATGACTCAAATTCTTCATTTATTATTCCCAGATGCTAGGAGCAGTCTGCTGTCTCTGATGCCCTGGTAGAAATACACCATAAAGGGATTCTTCTCTAAGGTGGAAGCTTCACTAAGTTTAAACATGGCATCAGCATTGCCTTTTCCTTAACATCTTGACAGGTGCTTCTATTGGAGCGTCTTTAACTTAAATGTGATTAATTGAATTAACTGAGGTTTAAGGCTCTTGCTGAAAATTGCGGTTACCTACATGTGCACTGGCTAAGGAATCAACTAAAGGCATTGCGTCATCAAAGTAACTACCCATCCGAAAAGAGGAAGCAACTGCTTGTTCACACAACAAATTATTTTCCTATTGCCCATTAAGTACAAGGTAGCCTAGTAGAGTTTGGGAAAGAATTTGTTGTTTAAAAAAAGTTAAGTATTAAAACTGAAGAAAATATTTAAAAGTGCATTTTGTAAATCACATCTTAATGGAAAATTATTTCATTTTGAGAAATCTTTATTTAAAAATTAAATATACTTTGTGTAAGGTAGCGTGATATTAGCTTTACTTGTAGCACTTCATAATTACAAAGTTATGTTGCCATATGATCTCTCATTAGATTTATACATTTTTCTGATAAGTTGGAAGGATATTACCATCTTCATCTTACAAAAGAGAGATATATTATACTTTATCTTATACAATGGAGACAATAGCTAAGTTACATAACTTGTAAGAGATGAAGCTAAAATTAAAAAGTCTGTTTTGAATTGTAGGTGAATCTTATCCCTTCTACTACAATGCTGAAAGAGAGAAATAATAAGCAGGTACATTTGCATGTGTGCCACTTTAAAGGATAGGACAGCATTTTAGTGGTTATCATAGTTTTTTCATTTTAAAAATAAGTATAAAGTGGGATATTTCTAGGATTTCATCTCTTAGTTAACAAATGGAAAAGTAAGTACCGTCAAAATATAGTAAGACTGCAGAGAAACTTCATATAATATTTTAAGTTTAAAAATGCTGCACTTAGTATTGTTGTTTTGTGGGGGGTTGGTTTGTTTCTTTGTTCATTTGTTTTAGGAGAGAGAAAGCCCAGGTTACATTCTATCTAAGTGTTGCATCAGGATTTCCTTTGTTTTTGTTTTTCTTCTGTTTCATTTGATACTACAGAATGATACTACTTTCATTTGATTCTACAGTTTAGCTAGAGATAAAAGCTGAACTGGCAAATAGTTGTGGCCACTGCCACCTAACTGTGTTGCTTTTCAGGACAGGTTTCCTCTATGAGGTTTGTGTGGGTAGACAGTACAGGCTGCTTATTGTGTGGAAGAATGAACAGATCCAGACTTTTGGTTGTTTGACTTAGTATGGATTTCTATACTAAAGCTTGAGAAAATTTTAATCATGATACCTTTACTCAGTAGAAAACAGAAGGGAAGAGGCCTGTCATCATTTATACTTGGGATACAGCACAACTTGGATGCAGGCCTGGGAAATAATTATTTAGAAGATCTTAGAACCAAGCAACTACAGCATAACCAATTAACTCCAATAAATGTTTATCAAGTGCCTCTGTGGAACTACAGTCTAGGGGAATTTCTTATATTAAATGTGTCATTTATTACAGGAGTGATAATTCTTGTGAATAAGAAAATGCAAAGAATGGTGGGAATGAGGAGTAAGAGGATTTAACTAGTCTAAGGATTTAGGGGGGACCTTGAAATGCTATTAGAAACAACAGCAGGATTTGGGAAAACCAATGTGTAGTGGTTAATTTCATGTACCAACTGGAATGGATAATAGGGTGTCCATATATTTGGTTACACATCATTCTGGGTGTGTCTGTAGGGTGTTTCTGGGTGATATTAATATTTCAATAGGTGGACTGAGTAAAGCAAGCATCCCTACTTTTTGTGGGTGGCCCTAGTAGAAAAAAAAGGCCAGCCCTCCCTTAATAAGGAAAAAGACCTCCCACCTGACCATTTGAACTGGGACATCAGTTTTTTCTTGCTTGAAAACAAGCTTTTCAAGGGTCCTAAGCCTGCTGGCCTTTATGCTGGAACAGTTGGTTCTTCTGGTTCTCAGGCTTTTGGGCTTTGACTAGAACTGTACCATCTGCTTTTCTAGACTTCCAACTTGCAACTGCAGATTTTGGAACTTCTCAGCCTTCTTCATTGTGTGAGGCAATTCCTTGTAACAAATTGCTTGCTATAGATGTATGGGACAATATGGGCAAGAAGTTTGTTAGATTTTTTCCTACTATTATTTTAACTTATGTAAGTTTGAAATCATTTCAAAATAAAACATTTTTATAAAGGCTATCTTTCAGGTTAATTACTAGCTATCTCAGTGAGTTTAAAGAGTACATTTTATTTTATTTAAAATTTTTTATTGAAGTACGATTGGTTTACAACATTGCTAGTATTTTTGAAATACAGAATCTCACCCCTTTTTAGGTGTTACTGAAAGAATTTGAAATACTTTTATTTTCTAGAGCTTTTTATCCTTGTGTAACTGGGTCATATCTTAGAATTACAATAAAAACATGAAGTTACCTAAAAGTAAGCTAATATTGTAATTTATTAAAAACTTAAAAGTTACTGAACTTTGACAACATTGATTTCATATTACCATTCAGTTGATAGAATTTATCAATCATATATATATCCAAATATAGCCAGATATATAGAAGTATATATCAACTATATATAACCACAGTTATATCAAGAAACAGATATTATAGAATCTTGAAGATAGACTAATAATTGTCCAGAAAGAGTGTGAGTTATTTGTCAGCCAGTTAATACCAATAAATATGATTTCATAGGTTTAAGAGTAACAAGTATGTGGTAAAAACTAAACAGAAAGTCTGGCATTTTTCCACATAGAACTTACAATCTAACCCTGAGCCAGTCAACTGCCTTGGTTACAACCACTAAAGGACTTTTAGATTAGCACAGATTTTAATTGTGCAAAATGAAATTCTTTTTTTTTTTGTAATATATATTTTTATTGTTATTTATGTCTTTTACATTTTGTATTCCCCTTGGGTAGCCCACCACCAATTCACCTGTGATCCATCTCCATGGTCCCTTGTGTTCTTTTCTATTCCATTTTGTGCCCTTTTCCATCCCTCCCTCCGCCTCCCTCTTCCCCCCCTCCCCCACTGATTGTCTCTCTCCTATTTGGTTTCCTTATAGTCCTGTTATAAGTGAAACCATTCGATATTTTTCTCTTTCTTTCTGGCTTATTTCACTGAGTATGATCCCCTCTAATTCCATCCATGTCGCTGCAAATTGCATGTGTTTATCTTCTTTCCATGCTGAATAGTATTCCATTGTGTATATGTACCACATCTT